>VZQC01000876.1:799099-870538 GCA_009823505.1 Rhizomys pruinosus | reverse complement strand
GTCTACAGGGAGCCCCTGTCTAAAAAAAAAAAAAAAAAAAAAAAAAAAGAAGAAGCACCTGTCAGTCAGCACCTGCTAATGTTACAGTAGTAAGCTCTGGGTATCAGAACCCTGAGATGGACTTCGTAGTGGTTAATGCTGTAGTTCTCCTGCTTCAGAAGTCAGGGGCCCCCAGCCTGCAGCACTTGGCAGCTCCCAGGAGCCCTTCAGCCAGCATGGCCTGATTCTTTGGCCTACTGCCTTCCACAGTCTTGGCTCTCTGCCTTCTCTATGAGCCTCTGGAACTCTTCAACTGTCTGCCATCCTTTCACTTCTACAATTCTCCACCCCTTGGCTGCCACTTCCATGCTACATGGGTTTCCTCTGGCCTTCCAGACTGTGCCCATCTACTTAGAATAAACAGCACAAGAAAGCATAAGAAAGAGGAAAAAAATCAGGGAGGGGCAAACTGCCCAAAATAGTACCCGCTACTTGTTAGCAGATAGCAGATGTTGCATTCTTTCATGGTGTGTGTGTGTGTGTGTGTGTGTGTGTGTGTGTATGTGTGTGTATTTTCTGTTACTGTCAAGGTTCTTCAGTCATTTCAGATGTTTGTACAGTAACAGAACAGGAAGATCTCAAGTATCTCTACACACTCCTTATCCTTTGTAACTCTTTTTGAGATGGGGTCTCCCTATGGAGCCCTGGCTGGCCTGGACCTCACTATATAGACCAGGCTGTCCTTAAACTCACAGAGATCTGCATGCCTCTACCTTCTGAGTGCTGAGATTAAAGACATGTGTCCCCACACCCAGTGCACCACCTTTTTTATTCTCAGGATATCAATATTTAGAGCTAAAAGTGAATCTAGGGTTATGCACATGGCTCAGATATTAATGGAGGGTTGTCCACTGCAGGCACGGCTCAGATGTTAAGAGCACAGCATCAGGGTTTGATTCCCACTGCCCACTTCGGGCAATTCAAATGACCTGTCACTCTAGCTCCACAGGATTTCTGGTGCTGATGCCCTCTTCTGATCTCTGGAGACACCTACAATCATCCATATATAGACACACAGTGTTCATATTACCCGGGATCAATTATAGACCAATGTTGGCTCTCATATTGCCCACAAATTACAAAGAGGTGTGCTTTGTGACAGGCTTAAACACAAGCTCTTTTTTAAAAACATGTTTATTTTGTTTTAATTATATAAAGTTGTTTTTGTTCTTTGTAAAAAAAAAATCATTTCTTTTTGTGTGTATGAGTGCTTTACCTGCAGGTACAACTGTATATCACGCATAAGCAGTACCTACAGAAGTCAGAAGACCACAGGTGGGTATTAGATATTACAATTCTGTTCTTTTTTTTTTTTTTTTTTATTTCTCCAAGACAGGGTCTCCTACATGAGGAGGCTGGCGTTCATAGATTTAATCATGTAGAGTGAGGGATTTGATTTTTTTAACATTTTTTTTTTTTTTTATTTTTTTTTTAATTAATTTTATTTATTTCTGTATGTGTAATGAATGTACTGTCTGCCATTTGCATAGTTTGGTGGCCAACCACGTGTCGTGCACCAATGCCTGCAGAGGTCAGCAGACGGTGTCAGATTCCCCTAAAACAGGAGTTCTCCTGGAACTGGAGTTCTCCTGGATTTGGAGTTTAAGACGGTTCTAGGCCGCCAATGTGGAGGTGCCTGGGCGCATGAACCCCAGGTCCTCTGTAAGGAGCGGTCGGCGCTCTTAAGACGAACCACTCAGGCCCTCTCTCGCCTGTCCCTTAACTTTAGTTTTATTAATTAATTAATTAATTGTCTTTTGAGAAGATGATTGCGGGTCCTCGATCGCTCCAGTGACCTGGACCTCAACTCTGTAGACCAAGCTGACCCTGAGCTCACCGAGAGATTACTCTGCCTGTCTGTGTGAGAGAGGCGGGCGCGTTGGAACCACAGAATGGCGGCTCTTTTGGACTCGCTAGTCAGGGCCTGGTCTTATCGCCTGATTGTGCCCTGACTGCCCAGCTCATTCCCAGCCAATAAGAGAACGCCAACCCTGAACCCTCATTATCGTGTCCGCTGACTTCTGTACATTGTGCATACCACTTACAGACAAATGAGAGACTGCCACAGCGCGATCGCGCCGATTGCAGGAGGCAGCGTTCGAGAGGGCCGGAATGATGAGTAGGCGGATCATCCAGGCCTGGAAGGGAAGAAGAAGTTGATGTATGAGTTGCTGAATAAACTGCATCTGGAAGAACAAGGGTGTGTCCTCTCCTTTTTCCGGCCAGCCGGGAACAGAGAGCAACAATGAGAGTGACAGAAAGTGGTGGCCTGGACGGGGAACTTCCGTTGGTGTGAGCATGGTTCAGAACCAGACTCAGGCAGGTAGGCTAGCCGGTAAGCTCCCAGGTAAGTGGGCCAATTAAGGCTCTTGGAGTGAGCGATAAAGCTCCCAAGAAAGGGGACTAAAAGGTTCTCGGAGTGAGATGATAAAGCTCCAGGTTCCGGGACAGGCTCTAGCTAGCAATATGGGAAACACAACATCTGCTCTGACGGCTAGCAACCCGCGCCGTAAAGGTTTATGTTGAGGGGCAAGGCAACCTTGAGACGAAGGAGAGAAAACTCCTAGAAACAGATTTTTTGGGCAGCAGCGGTGGATCAGGTCGCTCCATGATTCCCAGTGACGGGATGCCTTACAATACCTAGCTGGGAAAAGTTAGGGAGAGACCTAAAGTTTGCTGAGGAACAAGGAAATCTGCAGAAAGGTGTAGTTCCGATTTGGAAAATAATAGGAAATTGCTTGGGCCATGCACAAGGAAATGCCTGCGCAGCATGAATAAAGAGAAAGGGGAGACGGTCTACAACAGCCAAAAGAGACCCAGCGCCGCGCGTAACCAAGCGGGGTTGAGGACGAAAGAGCCGCACATGTGGCTGAAGTTGGAGAGATTTGGTAAAAGCATAGGAGCACAGTGAAGGTTAGCAATACAGCCGGCAGCCACCGGGACCCTTCTCGCCTACTGCCTGACGGCGCCCCGCGGGACCCGTCCTCGCCTTTGCGGTACCTGCACTGATCGTTTTCAACCAGAGTAGCTGGAGGAGGTGCCACTCCAAAATCCAGGCCTATGTTTCCCAGTCTTTCCAAAACCAACGAGGACATAACAGTTATCCATAGTGAGCCAATTCGATTTTAAAAAATCATCAAACAATATAGCGGACAGTGTGTGCTATAATGGAAGATGGATCTAAAGACAGGCCAAGGAAGCCTTATATTGGTGCAGGAGACACCTCCAGTCACAAGTGACCGAGTATGTCTCCTCGTTACTGCCTCCCCTCAGTTATTGGCTCAAAGATAGTTATAACATGTTTTCAAGATACCTTTAATGGCTCCTTTCAAACTGATTCTATACAGTACAGTCGTTGCTAATATCCTAAAAAGGCTCGAGGTAGTAGGAAAGATAAATCTCAGGTCAGCCATCAGGTCTGTTCTGCGTACTTTACACATGTTCATTCTCCAGAGAGACCACCAATTCTTTGTTCAGCATATTCAGGATCACACCGGACTGCCCGGCCCGCTAGTTGAAGGTAATGATTCAGTTGATTAGGCGTCCAGAGCTCTGATGTTGTTTTTCTTTACCTCCCGCTCAGGAACTTGCCGCGTAAGCATCCAGGACCTTTCACACATCCCCGCTTTCATGTAACATTTCTAGAAAACGCTTGGGCCTTCTCCGGATTTCACTCTCTAGAGCTGATGCTCCGTGATATTGTGTAAATAAAATGTCATCAAATGGGTGTCCCACCTTCTGCCGCACAGTCCTTGGGATTATCCAGGGGTCTCCTCACCATTCATGTATGGCAGAATGGATATGCACCTCACATCCCTGAATTTTGGCACATTAAAATATGTTCATGTCTCTGTTGATACCTCCTCAGGAATTATTTTTGCCTCCTTACACTCTGGAGAAAAGGCCCGTCATGTCCGCTAACATTGTTTCCAGGCGTGGGAAACCTGGGGACAGCCTAAAGAGTTAAAGACTGACAATGGCCCAACCTACACTTCAGGCTCCTTTAACTCCTTCTGTTTGATGATGGACATTCGCATCACTCATGGTTTGCCGTACAATCTGCAAGGAAAAGGCATTATTGAGCGTGTTCATCGTACACTAAAGGAGTGCGCCTTCAAAAACAAACGGGGGAATAGCCTCTGGCTCTCCTCCAAAGGAGAGACTTGCGATTGCTCTTTTTAACTATTATTGTTTAAAATTTAGATAAGCACGGGTGGTCAGCTACGGACAGGCACACAGGGACCAAAGACCAAACGACTTCAAAGGAGCTTGGGTAATGTGCGAAGACATATACTTACAGGAAAATGTTATGGCCCGGACCCGGTCCTAATATGGGTGAGAGGATCTGTCTGTGTTTTTCTTCAGGATCATCAACAACTCTTTGGATCCCGGAAAGGCTCACCCGAGTGGTTCCAGATGTGGAAGTGTGGGATACTCGTGGTGATGGTGCCATGGCCCATGGTGATGATGGAAGAGCTTCGTTGGGGGCTGATGACAGTGTTCCCTAAACCTATGCCAGTCACCCATTCAGCACAAGTATTCCCCCCGCTTTTTTACAACCAATGATAAATGGAGGTCTCTTCTTTTTTTAACCTTCTCATCTCAACATACAGCAGTCACAAGAGACATATCCACCGACACACCTGTCCCTAAAACGGATTTAACTGTGGCCTTCCAACTGAAATTATACTACCGATAGGCTCCCGGGACAGTGATTGTGTACGTATGTATAACTAGACAGGAGGCTGGTTTGATGTACCCCCTCCGGGGACCAGCCTGTCTAATGCCACATGGCTCAGGGGAGATTGGGCACTTTTCAAACCCGTGCCTCGTATGTGTGCCCACCACATCCTTCATGGTCCGTTCCTTGTCTACAACACTATCGGAGCTATGAAGAAAAATGTCACCAGGTCGTGGACTAAAGGATTCTGTTTCTACCTATTGCTTTATGCTGGAAAGTTGCCACCTTTCCTCTAGCGGTGTTATTTTGTGGCAATCGCAGCTTCAGCTGCTGTGGCTACAGCTGCGGCAGCTTTCCTGATGTCAACTGTTCAGACAGCAACTGCACTTAACAATTTGTCATCTGGTGTTGCTGAGGCTATGAAACAATCAATAGAATCCAATTTATAACATAATTTACGAAACAGGCATCTCCATGTCCACTCCATCCCAACCACGGTGCAGATGTCCACGCTTCAACGTGCTTATGACACCGATACTGCAGTTTTGCGCCGCGTGTGATGGAGACATGTCACTGGGCCATATCTGTTTTCTCTGTGCCTTCTTCAGCATCTGACGCCAATAGCAGCTAATCTACTCACGCAAGCTCCTCTCATTCATCATTTAACGGAAACTCGGTCCGGTGACCCTCTCCTCTCTATTCTGGAAAGATACGCCCCCATCTCATCCATGGGCACATCCACACATCTACACAAGTAGACTTGCTCCATCGTCTGAGGGTCTCATCTCCTGGATGCTCGAAGGCAGTGGTCTCACCTAACAGCAGTGGAGCTGCGAAATGCCGGGTTATGGGTTGCACAGTATACAATCCTGGCCACGTCATTGTGCTCTGTGGTGTACTGATGGCGCATCCCCTCGGCTCCCGCCCGGAACCACTCGAGCACACAGAGAAAGAGCACAATTCTTTCGTGCATGCAGCCTCTCCTGCCCAGCTAATTGGACTGGGCAGTATACCTCAAGTTTGCTTGGCATGCGGCCTAGAGGAAGGTAATAGTCAAGCGAGGATAAGAACACCGCAATGGCAATGCTCATTAAAAAACACCAGACACGGGCCAACCTATGCTGTTGATTACCCATGTCACGGGTAGGAAACCTCTGCCGGGGCCAACCTAAGACCAGGCAAATTCTCGTCTGCATATATACGAAAGGAAGGGGAGTTGTGGAGAGTGGGCTTTGGCCAAAATGGTGCTTTGTACCCTGGCCAGGTCTTATTGGCTTATTGTTGCCTGACTGCCCAGATCATTCCCCAGTCAATAAGAGAACGCCGAACCTGAGCTCTCATTAGCGTGTCCGCTGATTTCCGTGTATTGTGCATACCGTTTACAGACCAAAGAGAGACTGCCATGGCGCTCGCACCATAGCAGGAGGTGGGGTTGAGAGAGGGGATGAGTAGGGGGACACTGGAGGAAGAGAAGTTGATGTATGAGTTGCCTAAATAAACCGTGTCTGGAAGAACAAGAGTGTGGTCCCTCTCTTTTTTCCTGCTGGCCGGGAACAGAGCGATGAGAGCGACACCTCTGCCTCCCTTGTGCCTGGGATTAAGATGTGCACCACTACACCTGCTGGCAAAGCATGCTGCGTGTGCACAGCTCTTTAATCCTAAGGAACTTTAGCCACCATGTGGGCTGCTAGGACGATCGAACCTGAGGCTCACTCTGCAAGAGCATGCATGTCTTAACCGCTCGAGCCCATCTTCCAGCCAATATTACGTTTTTTTTTTTTTAAATAAAAAAAAAAAAAAAAAAAAAATCTGCCTGCCTCTGCCCTCCCAAATGCTAGGATTAAAGCATGCGCCATCATGCCTGGCTGCCAATTTAACAGTTTCTAAAGCCAACACTGTAGCGTCTCGGGCGTCAACTCAGGAGTCAAGTGCTCTTATCCAGTGAGCCATCTTCTAGGGCCATTTTTGCAGTTCTAATAAGGACCAAACTACCAATGAATCACTAGATCAATTATGCCTAGGTTAAGACATTCTTTGTTTCCTGTATGCAGAGACAGTGCTTACTAGTCCGGGATCCAGTTTCAGTTATTTTATCTATCCCAGGACCTATAGTGACTTATTGTGACTTGTTTGAATGACTTCTTTCTTCTGAAAATTTGATCTTTTTTCCCACTATGTTAGACTGTGTTCCCTCCCTCTAACTCTCCCGAAGGAAGAGTAGAACATTCATCAATGGCAAACAGCAATTGCAAAAAAGCAATACCAAGAGCTAGCTTCACAGTCAGGAGGAAGCACTACATCCTGTCCTCGTGGTTTCTGGTACACTACCTAACCACAGGTTCAGAACGACACTTCCTCCGCACGTTTGCACACTATAAAATGACCCTGGACCGTTGGCATGGGAACTAGAGTATCATGTTAAGTGACAGTCACCACAGTCTCAGGAACACGATGCAATGTATCCCTCATCTACTAGATGCCCTAAACGACCAAGTACTTAGTTGTATCGCAAACTGAGCAACATTAATGTTATATTCCTCTTTTTTTTTTTCTTTCTTTCTCTTTCACTTTTTTTTTATTTTTTTAAATTTTATTATTTATGTGTACAAATGTACTGTTTGCGTGTAGGTCTGTGCACCATGTGCTGCAGTGGCTGCGGAGGGTCAGTAAGAGGGCTGTCGAGGATTCCCCATGGAACTGGAGTTCTCTCTGGAAATTGGAGTTACAGACGGGTCTCAAGCCGCCATTGGGTTGCTGGGGATCGAACCCGGGTCTCTTGCAAGAGCTCGGCCCGCTCTTACCGCTAGGTGCCATCTCTCGACCCGACTGTGCTTTATCCCCCCTTGTGAATTGCTGAGTCAAGGTCTCAGTTACCCTATTCCCATTTTTATTTTCCCAGGATGTTGGTGCTTTGGTATACTGGGTGGGAGGGTAATGCATGCATAGTTAGAGTAAAATCAAATGGAAACATTAAATCATCGATACGATACTAGAAATACGCATTACAGGCTTGCTGATTTTCAATGACATAATTTTTAGTATAGGTGTGATGTTCAGGCTGGTGCTACTTAGCCTTTTTGGGTACTTAACAACCATATTTTAACTTTATGCCCATACCAATTTGGCTTGAGCGGAAACCTAAGGATAACTTTGTTCCTTGCCTTCAAGGGTCAATTAAGTCCCAGGGGCTATGCATGGGGGCATATCTTGAAAAATATCCTGCAAATGTGAGTCATAGTCTTTCACCTGTGTAGGGAGGTCCTTGGAGATCCACTAATGATCGGACTTCAGCCAGTGTCCAATCTATAAACAAGAAAGTCTGCTCATGCTCAAAAAGGGAAGCCTGGTCTAGTAAGGACCTGACTTTGTCCTCAAGTGGATGGAACATGGTAATTAAAGCAAAGGAGGCCAGGGGCCCCCCCGCACCCCCAAATTAATCTGTAGACACCCTAATGGACCAGGGATCCTCAACTGACACTAAGAAAACAAAACCTTGGTTAATCGGGCTAACTGTGTGGCCTTAACATCCAAAAGGAAAGTATCTCAATAAATAATCAGTAGGCCTGAGAAATTGGAGGGGGGAGTTGGTCTTTTTGAGGATACGTCTCCCTAATGCCCCAACTGGCCTGGAACCTCACTCTGTAGACCCGGCTGCCCTTGAACTCCAAAAGAGATCCCACCTGCCTTCTCTGGAGGGCTAGGATTAAAAGCCATGCGTGCGCCATAACACTCGGCTTAAACGCCTGAGAATTTACTTCAGGTATAATTGAGATCTTAAGAACAACAACCGACAAAAGACAAAAAAAAAAAAGCACTGTTGTTTGCCCTATCTTCAATTCTTACAGGCAAGCGCATCTAACCTGTGGGCTGCCGACTGCTTTTTTTTTTTTCTTTCTTTTTTTTTTTTTGTTCTTTTTTTTTTTTGTCTTTTCAGACAGGGTCCTCCCTGTAGTCCCAGCTTTACTGGAACTGGAATCTGGTAGACCAGGCTGGCACTTGAGACTCACATAAGGATCCACCGTGCCTCTGCCTCCCAAGTGCTAGGATTAAAGGCGTGCACCCCACCGCCCGACGCCACTGTTTTTGCCAACCTTAAAGACATAAGAGACACAGTTTTAACCTTCCAATATGGACTGAAGACCAATGTCTCTCCAAGAATCCTCCCAAACCTTCAATGCCAATGGGACTGGCTGAAACATCCAGCTCTCCTGTGGACCTGAGCAGACCCTACTGGAGTTTCAGCCTCTCAGAGTATAGACTGCCATGTTGGACTAACCAGGTTGTATCATGGAGGCCAGTACAGGAGGGTCAAGACAGGACATGTCTTACTGGACTTCATTTGGAGGACCATGGGAGTGAAAGACCCCAGTATGGAGCACAAGGGCAGGCATTGATGGTTTGTTTGGGCTTGCCAAGAAGGAGCATTCAAACACTTCCTTAAGGAAAACTGCATCTCGTTATCCCAATCAAAGAAAAAAAAAAAAGGAAGCAAATCTCCTGAGGTTGATATATGTGTGGCATGCCCATCATGCATAATTTTGGAGTGATACAAATTGGAGACAACACAACAAAAAAGACTGGTTCAGGGAATGGAGAGATAGCCTAGCGCGTAAGAGCCAACCGACGCTCTTTGCAGAGGACGCCGGGTTCGATCCCCAGTACCCACATGGGGATAAGAACCAGCTGTAAACTCAATCCAATTCCAGGAGAACTCCAGTTCCAGGGGATCCGTACGACCACCCTCTCTTTCTGACCTCCGCGGCATTGCACGACATGGGTGAACAGACCTGGCCCACTCGCCCACGAACAAGTACAATTCGTCATCACATACAAGAAGCAAAAAAAAAAAAAAAAAAAAAAAAGACCTGGTTCAGACTAGAACTGGAACTGAGGACAGAGCTGGAGTGGTGGTTCAGCAGTTAAGAGGCACCGACTGCTCTTGCAGAGGACCGCACATGGTTCGATTCCTAGCACCCGCCACATGGCAAGCTCAGAACGTGCTTTACGCTCCAGTCTCCAGGGGAAATCTGGACAATCGCCCCCTTCTGACCTCCGCAACCACAATTGCATCGATACGGGTGCACCATCCCAGAGGCAGACAGTACGACAGTAACAAACTCATACACCTAAAAAAAAAAAAACAGAAAAGGACTAGGAGGATGGCTCAGTGGTTAAGAGCAGCCGGCCGTTATTGTTCTTGCTGAGAACCCAGGTTCAAATCCCAGTACCTCCCCCACATGGCAGCTCGTCGGCGACCCCCTTAATCCGGTCCAGCGAAAGGAGACACAACACGAGAGCGATTTTCCTCGAGCAGTTTATTTGGGTATCCTTATATCCGCTCTCCTCCACGCTTTCCTTCCCCGGTTCACCACTACTAAGGCAATTGCACAACCAATCAATTTCCGCCACGTGGGTCTCAAGGATAAGATATCTCTCTCTAGGCGGAACAGAGGGCTTCAGCAAGGCAAAACCAAATAAGGACATGTTTACTGCATGGAGCGCTCACCCCGTGGGGGTGGGAGGCGGAAATCTGTGCCATCTTTGAGGCGCGGAACTTCGCAGCTCCCAACAGTTTCCCCGCCTTTTTGTTAATCTAATAAGAGCATGGTCCTTAGGCTGCAGATGGTTTGAATTCCAACAATCGCCCCCCTGTCTTTAGGATCATTGCCTCCATTAAACCCATCATAGGATACCCCATAGCCCTGAGGGTTCCATGCCTCAGGTAGAAGGAAAGTTGCCCATCTCTGAGTAAGATTGTGAAGACATTCAGGGGTGGAACACAATGAAGACATTCAGGGGTGACACGACTTTTAAGATTTTTGCATAATTGAAAGCCAAGCTTGTGGGGAATGTCCATCTTCAATGGCAGGAAAAGCCTGTGCTAGTAAAGCCATGTTCCGCTGTCGAGATACTCTCATCTTTACTTTTTTTTTTTTTTGTATGTGTATGAATGTATTGTCGCATGCAAGTCTGGTGCAACCCGTGTCGTGCAATCCGGCGGAGGTCAGAAGAGGGTCTGGATCCCCTGGAACTGGAGGTTCTCGGTGCTGNAAAAAAAAAAAGAGTTGCCTGAATAAAATGCGTCTGGAAGAACAAGAGTGTGTCCTCTCCTTTTTCCTGCCGGCCGGGAACAGAGCGACAAGGAGAGCGACAAGCGGCGGCCCGGACAGGGAACCTCCATTGGTGTGAGCACGGTTCAGAACCAGACGCAGGCAGGTGGGCTAGCCGGTAAGCTCCCAGGTAAGTGGGACAATTAAGGCTCTCACGAGTGAGATGATAAAGTTCCCCGGGAAAGGGGACGATTAAGGTTCTCGGAAGTAGACACTATGGGGAATTCAAATTCAATGCGGCCGTTGCACGATGCCTTAAAGGAACTGCTGAGAATGATCGCGCCCTGGTTTCTTGTGACCGGAAACCTCGCGCCACATCGTTGGGAAAAGTTAGGGAGGGACCTAATGTTTGCTGAGGAACAAGGAATTCTGCAGAGAGGTGTAATTCCGATTTGGAAATTAATAAGAAATTGCTTGGGTGATGAAGGGAGCTGCACAACAGAAATAAAAAAAGGGGAAAAACTTCTACAGCAGCTAAAAGAGGAACAGGCGCCACCCAAGGGGGTTGAGGATGAAGAGCAGGATATGTCAGCTGATGAGTTGGAGAGTTTGGTAGAAAGCATGGAGCAAGTGAAGGTTAACATACAGCCGGCAGGCCCGGGACCTCCGCTACAGCCGACGGCCCCGGGGCCCCCTCCGCCTTTTGCGGTACCTGGCACTTCGTTTCATCCGGAGTGCTGGAGGGAGGTAGCCGCTCAAAATCCAGCCCTATGTTTTCCGGTCTTCCAAAACCAACAGGACGATAACCGTTATCATGAGCCACTCGATTTTAAAATCATTAAAAAAATTTGTGGCAAGAATGGTGGAGGCAGCAGGAAAAGTATTTGGTGACCCTGACACTGCCATGCCGCTTGTTAAACAATTGGTATTTGAACAATGTACAAAGGAGTGTAGGCAGGCAATAAACCCTTACAAAAATAAAGGCTTTGAAGTGTGGATGAAGGTCTGTCGGGAATTTGGCGGCCCTCTTACCAATTCTGGCCTAGCGGCTGCAGTCACGCAAATGACAAAAGGGCAGATGGGAATGGGGCGGCGAGGGTGCTTAAACAAATGGTAATTATGGGGCCCGTGCAGCGGGGGCTTCCTCTGCCCTCAGCAATTCCAAGACGCTGGCCCATTATAATTATAGATAAAAGATTGCTTCTTTTCCATTCCCCTTCACTCTCAAGACACGGTAAGATTTGCTGTCACTGTCCCCTCTATAGTCATAACAGTGTTTCAGACCTTTAATGCTCCTTTCACCCGAGTGGTTCAAGATGTGGAAGTGTGGGATACTCGTGATGATGGTGCCATGGCCCATGGCGATGACGGAAGAGCTTCGTTGGGGGCTGATGACAGTGTTCGCTAAACCTATCCCGGTCACCCAATCAGCGCAAGTATTCCCCCGCCTTTTTGTCACTCAATTAAAGGGTTGATTTTGTGCAGGATCAGCTCGACGTGCTTATACAGATAGCACAGTTGGGGAGTGAATGGAGACATTCTGGGCTCTACATTACCTCTGTACCTTTTCAGAATCTGAGCCATGCAGCTAATCTATCACGCAGTCTCTCATATCATTTAACAAGAAACTGGTCCGGTGAACTCGACTCTCTATTGGAAGAACTCCGCTCATCCATCGTGCACATCGATTCTACACGAGTAGACTTGTTCATGTCGGAGGGTTTTATCTCTTGGATGTCGAAGGCGGTGTCTCACCTACAGCAGTGGGCTGGAATAGCGGGTTTGGGTTGCAGTATAATCCTGCGCGGGTCATTGTGTCTGTGGTGTCTGATGCGAATGCGGAACAATCAGCGCAGAGAAAGAGCGTTCTTCGTGCAGGCTCTTGCCGCTATTGAACTGGGCAGTTCACCTCAAGTTTGGCTTGGCATGCTAGAGAAGTAGTCAAAGACGGGTAAGACCCGCTGCATGTATTACCAACCTAAGACAGGGAACAAACCCATGCTGTTTGTTTGACCCCATGACGGGTAAGGAATACCTCTGCAGGGGCAACCTAAGACAGGCATTCTCTCTGCCATATTATAAAAGAAAGGGGGAGTTGTGGAGAGCGGGCGTTGGCCAAAATGGCACTTTGGACCCTGGCCAGGTCTTATCGCCTGATTGTGGCCTGACTGCCCAGCTCATTCCCCAGCCAATAAGAGAACGCCAAACCTGAACCCTCATTAGCATGTCCGCTGACATATATTGTGCATACCGCTTACAGACCAATGAGAGACTGCCATGGCGCTCGCACCCTAGCAGGAGGTGGGGTTGAGAGAGGGGATGAGTAGGGGGACACTGGAAGGGAAGAAGAGAGTTGATGTATGAGTTGCCTGAATAAACTGTGTCTGGAAGAACAAGAGTGTGTCCTCTCCTTTTTCCCGCCGGCCGGGAACAGAGCGATGAGAGCGACACCTCTGCCTCCCTTGTGCTGGGATTAAAGATGTGCACCACCACACCTGGCAAAGATGTGGTGGTGCACATCTTTAATCCCTAAGAATTTAGCCACCATGTGGGTGCTAGGGATCGAACCTGGGTCCTCTGCAAGAGCAGTCCATGCTCTTAACCGCTGAGCCATCTCTCCAGCCAATATTACAGTTTTTTTTTTTTGGTCTCCTTGAACTCACAGAGATCTGCCTGCCTCTGCCTCCCAAGTGCTAGGATTAAAGGCATGCGCCATCATGCCTGGCTGCCAATATTACAGTTCTAAGCCAACATGTAGGTCCTGGGAACTCAACTCAGGTCAAGTGCTCTTATCCAGTGAGCCATCTTCTAGGGCCATTTTTGCAGTTCTAATAAGGACCAAACTACCAATGAATCACTAGATCAATTATGCCTAGGTTAAGACATTCTTTGTTTCCTGTATGCAGAGACAGTGCTTACTAGTCCGGGATCCAGTTTCAGTTATTTTATCTATCCCAGGACCTATAGTGACTTATTGTGACTTGTTTGAATGACTTCTGAAATTTTGGATTTTTTTCCCACTCAGACTGAGCTCCCTCCCTCTAACTCTCCCGAAGGAAGAGTAGAACATTCATCAATGGCAAACAGCAATTGCAAAAAAGCAATACCAAGAGCCAGCTTCATGCTCAAGAGGAGGCACTACATCTCGTCCTTGTGGTTTCTGGTACTCTACACAGTTAGAGAAACTTCTCCAGTTGCAAACTATAGAAATGATCCCTGACCGTGGATGGAACTAGAAGATATCATGTTAAGTGAAGTCACACAGTCTCAGGAAAACAAACGATGAATGGTATCCCTCATCTATAGATGCTAACACCAAGTACCTACTTGTAAGGCAAACTGAGCAACATTAATGTTATATTCCTCATGATCTGAAAAGAACTGTGCTCTTACTTTTTTTTTTATTTTTTAAATTTTATTTATTTATGTGTATGAATGTACTGTTTGCGTGTAGGTCTGTGCACCCATGTCGTGCAGTGCTGCGGAGGTCAGAAGAGGGTGTCAGATTCCCCTGGAACTGGAGTTCTCCTGGAATTGGAGTTACAGACGGTTCTCAGCCGCCATGTGGGTGCTGGGGATCGAACCCGGGTCCTCTGCAAGAGCGGTCGGCGCTCTTAACCGCTAGGCCATCTCTCCAGCCCCAGAACTGTGCTCTTATATTGTGAATCGCTAGAAAGGTTCTAGAATTAACCTACCATTTATTTTCAGATTTTGGGATTTTGGTATATGGGTGGAGGGTATGCATGCATATTTTAGAGTAATATAAAATCAAAATGGAAAAATTCNGCTGATGCCACAAGCTTACATCCTCTAATGGTTAGGAGATGTTATAAACCACACGACGACCCTGTCATACTTAACAGAAGAAAATGTAATTCATGGATTAACATACCATCCAAACATCTGTGTCTATACCAAAGTAACCTACCATAACAATTAGTAATGTTTAAATACCTATATATCCAATTGCGAGTGCTTCATTAGTAGGATCGAAAGGCTATATATTATACTGTTTAAATACCTATATATCTAATTGCATGTGCTTCATTAGTAGGATTGAAAGGATATGCCTGGACAAGCTGACAGCCCATGAAGGAAAACAGCCAGAATTGACTAGAGACCAAGACAACAGCTCCAGAGAATGTAGACTGTTTTGCTTCTCATCTACCTGTGTCCCTTTTCTAAGCCTAGGGAACAATCTGCAGAAGAGTGTGTGCAGTAGAATGTAAGGGCTGCGATTGGGGTGAATGGTGAAACTACAACAATATAGACTGGACACTCATTTGATAAACTTGATTGAACATACAAGCCCCCCCTGCTAGATGGTGGGAGCCATGAGCTGTGTGTGTTTGGGCACAACTGCTGGCAAATTGATTTTACATGAAGGATGCTTGTACTCACAAATTATCAATTATTGTTAAAAAAATGAAAAGAAAACAAAAAAACCCAGAAAAATGCAGAAAAGTTATGGCAGAATGCATTATCTGGGATGGGTAGGGGTGGAGTGGGGGGAAGGGAAGGGGATATACGCCTGAACTGAATTGGAAAATGATGTTGTAAATACACAAAGCAACAATAAAAAATAAATTAAAAAAATCAAAAAAATTGTAAATTAATGTAATTAGAATGAATTACAAGTAATAAATAAATAAATAAGCTGTTTCATGTGTATTTCTGCCCTATCTTCAAATTTCTAAGTCGTGTACAAAAATATTGTTATCTATGCAATGCTGCAGTAAAACCTGGTTATTTCATGCTTTGTTCATATGCAGCCTACTATAACTTGATAAATCATTGCATTATTTCAATATTTTAGTAATAGAAATTTAAGTTGGGGCTGGAGAGATGGCTTGCTCAGTGGTTAAGAGCACTGACTGC
Organism: Rhizomys pruinosus; assembly: GCA_009823505.1. Lineage (NCBI taxonomy): Eukaryota > Metazoa > Chordata > Mammalia > Rodentia > Spalacidae > Rhizomys > Rhizomys pruinosus. The sequence continues at coordinate 854,890 of VZQC01000876.1, read as the reverse complement.
TCTTGCAGAAGACCCAGGTTCGATTCCCAGCACCCACATGGCGGCTAAGAACCGTCTATAACTCCAGTTCCCGGGGAATCCAACACCTTCTTCTGACTTCCACCGCATTCCATAACACTGGTGCACCAACCTACATGAAGCAGTACACTCATACACATAAAAATTAATAATAATAATAATAATAATAATAATAATAATAGTAATAACAAAGTAAAAAGAAAACAAAAAAAGGAAATCCCTGACAAAGCACTGTCATTTTCATTTGGGGAATAGACTGTTTTATAATGTGTTTTCTCTGTAAGGTTCAGAATCTGCAAATCAGTTCACCACAAAACTGTTGGGATTCCAAAGGTATTTAAAGGACTGTGGCAATAGCCTGTGTTATTTTGGGAGTCATGTGCTCATGTGTAGGTTTTTATGCTTACTAATCCTTTTCTGATGATATGCTTATTAAAATATTTCTTTTTTTAAAAGGATTTGAAGTCTTTTGGGGGGTGGTTGTCTCTTTCTTTAAATTTTATTTGTTTTTGAATGTGTATGAATGTACTGCCTGCATGTAGGTTTGTGAACCCGTGTCATGCAATGCTGGGAAGGTCAGAAGAGTGTCTTGGATTCCCCTGGGACTGGAGTTCTCCTGGAATTGGAGTTAAGAAATGGGTCGCAGCTGCCATGTGGGTGCTGGGAATTGAACCCAGGTCCTCTGCAAGAGCAGCCAGAGCTCTTAACCACTAGGCTATCTCTCCAGCACCATTAAAGTATTTCTTAAAAGCCAGGCATGGTGGCACATGCCTTTAATCCTAGCACTCGGGAGGCAGAGGCAGGCTGATCTTTGTGAGTTCAAGGCCAGCTTGGTCTACAGATTGACTTCCAAAACAGCTGGGGCTCCAGGGAGAACCTGTCTCGAAAAGACCAAAAAATTTTTTAAAAATGTTTAGACATGAAATAAATTAATATAATTAGAATGAATTTTAAATAAATAAAAATAAAAACCTGATTTGTGTGTATTTCTGCCCTATCAGATTTCTAAGTCTTGTACAGGGAGATTGTATCTATGAACATGTAAGAAGGGCATAATAGCAGTAGCTTATCCTACACGTATTTAGGTAGGTCAGCTTCATATCATGCTGTTCCTGGGGTCCTCCTCCTGTAGGTTCTGTGCTTAGAATGATTGATCCGAATCAGAAATACCATCCTTGCTTTAACGATGGCCTTTTTTTTAGACTTTGTATTTACTTCTTTATTTATTTATTTAATTATTTTTTCATTTATTTCCCCCCACCTTTTTTCTNGCCGCCATGTGGGTGCTGGGGATCGAACCCGGGTCCTCTGTAAGAGCAGTCGGCGCTCTTAACCGCTAGGCCATCTCTCCAGCCCCCTTTCTGGGACTTCTTAAAGTCTTGATGGACCAGTTGAAGGTGTAGGGAGTATGTATCCATGGAACCAAGGAGCCCATGTAGTAGCCTCCCCCACCCTGTGTGCAGTCTCATATTCTTGTTGGCTGCATGTGAAGTTCTGGATCTCAGGATTCCTGGGCTCAGGTGGAGGAAACCTTGTTGGCATATCTCTATTAGCCCCTGTTCTTTGAATGAAAGAGAATGTTTATTGCTTAAACAGTGCATAACGTTAAGCAAAAAAAAGCCCCTTCCTGGGCTGGAGAGATAGCCTAGCGGTTAAGAGCACCGACTGCTCTTGCAGAGGACCAGGGTTCGATCCCCAGCACCCACATGGCGGCTGAAAACCATCCTTAACTCCAGTTCCAGGGGAATCCGACACCCTCTTCTGAACTCCCTGGCATTGCACGACACGGGTGCACCAACCTACATGCAGACAATACATTCATACACATATGAAAATAAGTTAAAAAAATTAAAAAGAAAAGAAAAAAAAAGCCCCTTCCTTCCTTGCCAAATAGTTGTTCCTTTTCTAAGAGTAGTTCTGGTTTGAGGCCGAGGTTGAGGTGGCTGTTCCCACCCGTGTCCCATAGGGCGGGCACCTGGCAGGAAGCAGGACTCAACAGACCATGGGGTGGGCTTGGCAGAGGTGGTTACATTTCTAAAAGGAAGCTGTCATAGGGGTTGGGGTGTATGGGTGGGATATGGGGTTGAGGTCTGGGATCAAGAGAAGAGACAGTCATGTGTGTTCTGAAGAGGCCGGTGTGGGCAGCCAGAGGTTTTCATCTTGTCTCCGCTGTGCGGCCGCTTTCTCCGAGCTGCAGCCATGGCAGAGCCTTTACCTTTTGGTGTCACAAGAACAGTTGTTAGGTTTAAAATAACCTCTGGCTTGGCATTCTGGGCTTTTTTTTTTTTTTTTGAGACAGGGTCTCCCTTTTAGTACCAGGTGTCCTGGAGCTCGCTCTGTAGACCAAGCTGGCCTTGAACCCACAGAGATCCACCTACCTCTGCCTCCCAAGTGCTGGGATTAAAGGCATGTGCCACCAAGCCCGGCGGCATTCTGGGATTTTTTTTTTTCTGTATGTGTATGAATGTACTGTCTGCATGCAAGTTTGTGCACCCGTGTCGTGCAATGCTGTGGAGGTCAGAAGAGGGTGTTGGATTCCCCTGGAACTGGAGTTTTCCTGGAATTGGAGTTTCAGATGGTTCTCGGCCGCCATGTGGGTGCTGGGGATCGAACCTGGGTCCTCTGTAAGAGCAGTCGGCGCTCTTAACCGCTAGGCCATCTCTCCAGCCCCCATTCTGGGCATTTTAAGATGCAAGAAGAGCTCTGCATTTTGGCCAGGGTCGAATTGTCTCTAGCTCCAGACTAGGGAAGCCCAGCAGCTCAGCATCCTCCAGTTTATCCATTTGTGTGTTCATTTACTCCTTGATTCCTTTATTCAGCCAACTAATGTAGATTGATGCCAAGTCTGTGCTAAGCACATGACAGGCATGGTGGGTATCATATCCCCAGCATGGTACAATCCCAGCACTCAGTGAGGCAGAGACAGGTTTGGACTACCATTAGATTGAAGGCCAGCCTTAGCTACATATTGAGTTCCATCCAGACAGTCTGGTGCTATAGGGAGTCCAGATCGAAAAGACGTGTATGAGTTGACCTGGTATTGTGTATTGGTGGTTAATGTATATATGTATATTACAAGTGCTCATTAAAGGGCCTTTGAAAAAAAAAAGTTACAGGGTGTTTTGAGAGTAGCAAGTTGTTTTTTTTTTTGTTTTTTTTGTCTTTTTGAGACAGGTGTCTCCCTTAGCCCACAGCTGTCCTGGAACTCTACTCGTAGACAGGCTGGCCTAGAACGTCAAAAGATCCACTGCCTCTGCCTCCCAAGTGCTAAGGATGAAAGGCATGCGCAACACCGAAGCGACCCGGCTCGAGGTAGCACGTAGTTTCTATCACATGTCTAGCTGTTTTAGTAAGGGGTACAGTTTATCTGAGCAGGCAGGTTTAGCTGGCGAGACCATTGAGTAGGATGTGAAGTTTGAAAGACAAGGAACATCCCAGTCAGGGGGAATATATGCAAAGTCCCCGAGAGAACATAGCATATTTAGGAACTGGACATCGTGCTGTGAACCAAGGGGTTCCTGGCACACAGCTGATAAAACTGATTGTGCTGCTTACTAGACCAGACCCCTGAGGACTTGCAGGCTTCGGTGAGGTTTGCTAGGGAAGTTGGCTCCAGTAACCATGTCAATATAGAAAGTGTGTTCTCACAAGTTAGCAGATTTTTGGGCTGGAGATATGGCCTAGCGTTGAGAGCGCCGACTGCTCTTACAGAGGACCTGGGTTCTATCCCCAGCACCCACATGGCGGCCGAGAGCCGTCTGAAACCTCCAATGCCAGGAAACTCCAGCTCCAGGGAATCCGAGAACCCTCTTCTGACCGCCGGGGCGTGCAGGACACGGGTGCACAGACGTTGCATGCAGGAAAGTAACTAGCACACACAAGACAGAACAAAATAAAAAAAAAAAAAGTTAGCAATTTGAAAAGGAAGCCTTTACTTTGGTTCGATGGTTTTGTGTCCTCTGTCAAGGACTTACAAAATTGCTGGCTAGGCAAAGAACCTGTTAGAGGACTTTGTTGGCTGTTGCTACTGTCATCTGAGGTAGAAGAGAGGCCCCATGCATGTGCTTGCAGTGTTCTGCTGGCAGTGGGGTGGGAGACCCAGAATTGGTATCAGACCAGCCTTCCTATCTTGCTGTCTGGCCAGTCACTAAGCCAGATCCAGTATTTGAAGATTCTTTATTGAGCCACGGGGGACTATGGAGAGCACAACTGCTGATATGGGCCAGCTGGCCTTTGCTTGCTGTCTTCTAGGCTCCCAGGAAGTCAGCTCACTCTTCAAATTCTTTTGTCTTTTCCATATAACCAAACACAAGAGCAAATATGATGAAGAATATGAAGGTGGAGACGAATAAGCCAATCACCGTCAGGCCTCCCACATCCCAGGGGTTCCAGAAGTCATCCTGAGTGGTCTCTGGGATTACCATTTGGCACCTGTAAATCTGAGAAGAGACAGAGTCCCTGAGCACAGAGAGCTCCGAAGGCTTTGTCCTTGGTGCTGCTCTGTATGTAACCAACCTCAGCCTCTGTGCAGTTACATTGAATNACTCACACAGGCCCCTACCATCCCTATATTCAGAATAAAGTCCTGTGATCCTCTCACCTTTCAACTTCACAATGAGCAATAGCCAAATGGATTTCCAGGAAGCCTCTGTCCTTTGGGCCCTTCAGAACTATTTAAAACTCACTTGTTGCTTATGAGTGTATCCTGAGAGGAAAGAAGAAGTTCTTTTAGACAGAACTTACCTGGCAGCATTCAGGGAGTGGGTCTATATTGCTTTCACAATTATTTTGATTCTGAACTTTGTAAAGTATGCAAATGATCTTGGTACCCTTTGCCCCCTTAATCAGAACTTTGCTTCCTTGTGATAAAGGAGATAAGGCATTTACAATATAGCTTCTGACGTTTTTACACAGTTTGGCCGACTTATGAGATACCACCCTATCTCATAAGATACTACCCCAGGCTGGCCCCACCCCAGGCCCCACAATTACACTCAGCAACAACTTTAATGGCTCATATATAAAAACCAGTCTCCAGTGAGCACACCTTCACCCAGGCCCTCATGAAAATGTCAAGGCTCCAAGTTGCTGCTGAATGTCACCATGGCTTTCCACTCCCCATACAAGGGTTTTGGTTTTTTTTGTTTTTGTTTTTGTTTTACTTTAGAGCCTTCTTCATGAAAACAGTCGTAAAACAATTGCCAAAGAAAAATCACCAACACTGATTACAAATATGCATTCTCAACAGGACTTAGTCAAACATTTGAAACTGCCATCCTCAGAGATATCCTGAAAACCAACAGATTATTCCAACTTTTCATTTACCAATGAAAACCAAAGGAAGGCTGTAAAATTCCATGTGTTCAAACATTTGAAACTGCCATCCTCAGAGATATCCTGAAAACCAACAGATTATTCCAACTTTTCATTTACCAATGAAAACCAAAGAAAGGCTGTAAAATTCCATGTGTTCATTAGCAAGGCTGGTGAATTCACCTAAATACCTTCTTCTCTTAAATCCACTCTTAACTTCCTTAAATGCTAACATGAAATCTCAGAAATTTAATCCTGAGGGCTAAATGGTATTAATGTGGAGACCAATTACTTCCGATTCAATCAGATTTTTCTTATGCATTAGAGTTCAGTTTTTGCAAGGGCTGCACCTCATTTCCTTGTACATTAAAGAGCAGTGTATTCTCACCATACTTAATACAACCATGTTTTCATTCAAAAAAACATTGTTGCCTATGAGTATCCACAAAAGAAATTATGCTTTAAGACCACCACTCCATCCTTCGGTATATAACTTACTTTATTCTAATAATCTCCAGATTTCTACTCAAACTAAGTATCAGTCAGTGGTGTGTATTTAACCCCTCTTAGAGCAAGCTTAAACCCAAGAAATGGTTGTTTTATCTAAACAAAATGCTAAGTAAATACATTTGTTTTAAAATAAGCACCGGGATTATGAAGCAGTTACCCAGCCTGCTAAATAATGTCAAGGAGCCACAGGTCTGTGCAATCAACTCCATTTCGGAAACAAACTAGCCACTAACCCGCATATGGTAAGTGTTATTTCTTAGAAATACATAGGTAATTATCTCCAGAATAACCTAAAAAGAAAAAGCTTACCCTACCCAGCCTCCTCGTGAGAGGCTCTCTAAAGTTACTCTGTAGTACACCATAGGCAGGCATACATTTAAAGGTAAAAGGGCAAATCTCCATCAGCAGAAGCAGCTTTTGACTCTCCTTCCTCTAGTTTCATGTCTTCTTCATGTAGAGAATTAAAGGAATGGATCCTCCCAGGTACAACTTACATTTAAAATGGCAAATGGCTCCATGTAGAGCAAGGATCCCACCATCTTAAAACACTTAACAACATTAAAGAGATTTAGCCCACCCCACAGACCCCAGGAACTAAACCTTTCTTTCTCTCTTTCTCTTTCTTTCTTTCTTTCTTTCTTTCTTTCTTTCTTTCTTTCTTTCTTTCTTTCTTTCTTTCTTTCTTTCTTCTTTCCTTCCTTCCTTCCTTCCTTCCTTCCTTCCTTCCTTCCTTCCTTCCTTTCAACTAAACTTTTCATCCACAACTTCACTAATTCAATCCCTCCACCACCTCTTTTCTCAAANATCTGTGTCTATACCAAAGTAACCTACCATAACAATTAGTACTGTTTAAATACCTATATATCTAAATGCCTGTGCTTCATTAGTAGGACTGAAAGGTTATTCCTGGACAAACTGTCAGCCCATGAAAGAAAACAGCCAGACTTGACCAGAGTCCAAAATGACAGCTCCAGAGAAAGTAGACTGTTTTGCTTCTCGTCCACCCATGCCCCTTTTCTAAGCCTAGGGAACAATCTATGGAAGAAGGGACATGGTTGAATGTAAAGGCTGCGATTGGGGTGAACGGTGAAACTACAGCAATATGACTGGACACTTATTTGATCAAGTTGATTGAACATAGAAGCCTCCCAGCTGGATGGTGGGCCCCTTGGGCTGTGTGGGTTTGGGCACAACTGCTTGCAAATTGGTTTTACATGAGGATGCTTGTACTCATAAATTATTACTTATTAAAAAATGAAAAAAAATTAAATATAAAAACAAGAAAACAAAAAAAAATTTATTTTTATTTTTAATTATGTGGCTATGTGCATGTGCATGCAAATGCCCATGGATCAGAGCTAGAGGCATCGAATTCCCTCAGAGCTGTAGTTATAGGCAGTTGTGAGCTGCCCACTGTAGCTGATGGAAATTGAACTCAGGTCTTTTGGAAGAGCAGACTATGTTCCTAACCACTGAACCATCATCTCATCAGCCTTATTTATTTATTTATTTATTTATTTATTCATTCATTCATTCATTCATTCATTCATTCATTTTATGTGTATCTCTGTGTGCTCAAGTATATGTATGTGTACCTTGTTTGCACAGGTGCCCATAAAGGCCAGAAGAGGGTGTCAGATTCCCTGAAACTGGACCTATAAGCAGTTGTAAGCTGCCTGACACAGGTGCTAGGAACTGAACCTGGGTCCTCTGCAAGAGTAGCAAGTGCTCTTAACCACTGAGCCATCTCTCTGGTTGTGGCTAACAAGGCCGAGTCAGCCAGATTTCCAAAAGCTTCCTGCCATTGTGCAAGCTCAGCATGTCTGTCAGCTTACAGATCTTTTAATTCTTGCCTTACATATGGAACCAAAGGCTCAGAGAAAAGTCTATGCAGATTCCTGAGCTCCATCTCTGCACAGATTTTTCTCACCCAGACCTTGTCTGGCACTCAATTCTAGCAGCCCTGGCAAGTTCAGTCACTTCTATTTTTTTTTTTCTGCCCATGAGAGCACTGCTCCCTGTAGAGGCAGAAGTTTGGAAAGATGCATCTGGTAAGAGGCCAAAGTGGACTTTACACTCTCCTTCCCCACATCTGTGCAGTATGTGAGAGCTGGGGGCACCTCACCATTTGATGGATGACTGAACACATGCACTGGAACCTCACACTCGAATCTGAGACATGTCTCTGTCTGGAAGAAGGGAGAGTGTACAGTCGAAATAAGGATGGTAGCGGAGAACAGGGAGTGAGTTTCAAGTTGCAAACTTGGGTGTGGGGTGGGCTTGTCTGAGAGATTGGGAAGCTCTGGGAGTTCTGGTGGGGAAAGATCCACCCACTACAAGTGGGGTAAAGTCATCACATGGGGGTTCATCTTCTCCCTGTCAGGAGGCTGTCTCTCATCACAAGGGAAAATTTAGAAGCAATAGAGCTGGCTTCCTGAAGTCATGTTCAAATATGGCCTAGCGGTTAAGAGTGCCGACCGCTCTTATAGAGGACCTGGGTTCGATCCCCAGCACCCACAAGGCGACCGAGAACCGTCCGAAACTCCAATTCCAGGAGAACTCCAGTTCCAGGGGAATCCGACACCCTCTTCTGACCTCTGCGGCATTGCACGACATGGGTGCACAAACCTGCATGCAGACAGTACATTCATACACATACAGAAATAAATAAAAAATAAAATAAAATAAAAAAATTAAAAAAACAAATATTTTGATCAGCATCCCTTCCCCATATTATATATATTTTTGTTTTGTTTAGCTTGTGTTTTGTTTTAAATAATATTTGTATTAATTCTGTGAAAAATTCATACAATGTATTTTGATCCCAGACACCACCCAGAGCCACTCCTACCTTGCTGCCCACCGAACTTCTTGCTTCTCTCTCTCTCTCTCTCTCTCTCTCTTTCTCTTTTATTATTATTTTATGTACATGATTGTTATGCCTGCCTGTGTGTAAGTGCACCCATGTCATTCAGTTCCCACAGAAGCCAGAAGAGGGCACTTAATTGCTGGAAGCTGGAGTTGCAGGCTGTTTTGAACCCCCAATGTGGTTGCTGGGAACTCCTGGGACCTGTGTTGTCCTCTGCAAGAGCAGCACATACTATTTTTTTTTTTTTTTTATTTTTGTATGTGTATGAATGTACTGTCTGCATGTAGGTTTGTGCACCCATGTCGTGCAATGCCTCGGAGGTCAGAAGAGGGTGTCAGATTCCCCTGGAACTGGAGTTAAAGATGGTTTTCAGCCACCATGTGGGTGCTGGGAATCGAACCTGGGTCCTCTGCAAGAGCAGTCGGTGCTCCTAACTGCTTGGCCATCTCTCCAGCCCAGCACATACTATTAAACACTGATCCAAGCCACCATTTAACATTTATCCCAAATCTAATTGGCTATTGGCTCTCCCCTTGGAGAAATAACCCATGGCTGATGCCACAAGCTTACATCCTCTACAGGTTAGGAGATGTTATAAGCCACAGTAAGACCCTGTCATATTTAACAGGGGAGAAAATTGTAATTCATGGATTAACATATCCAAACATGTGTCTATGCTAAAGTAACCTACCATAACTATTAGTGCTGCTTAAATACCTATATATCTAATTGCTTGTTCTTCATTAGTAGGATCGAAAGGTTATTCCTGGACAAACTGTCAGCCCATGAAAGGAAACAGCCAGAATTGACCAGAGTCCAAGTCAACAGCTCCAGAGAGAGTGGACTGTTTTACCTCTCATCCACCTGTGCCCCTTTTCTAAGCCTAGGGAACAACCTGCGGAAGAGGGGGCGTGGTAGAATGTAAGGGCTGCGATTGGGGTGAATGGTGAAACTACAGCAATGTAGTCTGGACACTCATTTGATCAACTTGATTGAACAAACAACCTGTCACCCCCCACTGGATGGTGGGGCTGTAGGTGTTTGGGCACAACAGCCTGCAGATAGGTTTTGCATGAAGGATGCTTGTACTCATGGATTATCACTTATAGCTAAAAATGAAAAAAAAAAAAAGAGAGAAAGATGCAGGACAGTTATGGCAGAATGCATGATCTGGGATGGGGTGGGGGTGGGGGGAGGAGGGAAAGGGAAATAAGCCTGAACTGAATTGGAAAAAATGTATGAAATGCACAAAGCATCAATAAAAACTAATTTAAAAAAAAAAAGAGTGTATTTATTACTCATCATTTCTCAATCTGCTTTCTGAGCTGTAACACTCAAGTGCACTATGCTTAAGAGTATGGTACAAGAGTCGATATAGGGATGGAGAGATGGCCTAGTGGTTAAGAGTGCTGACTACTCTTGCAGATGACTCAGCTTTGATCCCCAGCACCCACATGGTGGCTGAGAACCGTCTTTAACTCTAGTTCCAGGGGAATCCGACACCCTCTTCTGACCTCTGTGGCATTGTACTACATGGGTATACAAACTTACATGCAGACAGTACATTCATACACATAAAAAATAAATAAAATTTAAAAAAAAAGAGTACTGACTGCTCTTGCAGAGAACCCAAGTTCGATTCCCAGCACCCACATGGCAGCTAACAATCGTCTATAACTCCAGTTCCAGGGGGATCTGATGCCTACTTCTGACTTCCAAGGGTATTGCATGACGTGAGTGCACTAACACACATGCAGGCAATACATTCATACACATAAAATAAAAATAATAAATAAAATATTTTTTTAAAAAGAGTCAATACGTAAATTAAAAAACAACATGTTCCTTTATCCCCTACATCTATGGGTCTCAAATTTATGAGGTCTCAAATTTATTCAGAATTCCTTGGGGAACTTGTGTTAGTTAGTGCACTTCTCCCTCTGCATCCATTACTCCCATCCAGCTCCACAGTTCTGAGCCAGTGGACCCAGGGTACAGCACAGTGGTCTGGGTGGTTGTACCCTGATAGGTGGTCCCCCACCAGGAAGTATTGCCCAGGCCTGTGGACATCTCCCACCACATGAAGCACAGCCTTGTACTTGGAAGTTTAAAAGAAAGCAAAGGAATAGACAGGTGAAACCCAGAAAATCAAATGACCTGTGCTTCCACTGCCAAGTGGTCCCCAAGAAGGCTGCTCAGCCACCCATGGGGTGGGGTGAGGCTTTCGGGAATAGCCAGTCCTTGGCAGCCCGGCCCTGATGGAAAGTTTGGTGTGGTCAGATCATGTTTTGCAGCTCTCGCTCGCCTCTCCAGTGGTTCTGTTTTGACAGGTGTACCCGGGGTTGGTGCAGCAGAAGTTGCCAGCTCAGCTCTGGCCTGCGGAGAGGAACTGGAGGAAGGACAAGAGGTTTGTCCAGCCCTGTCCTGCTCTGAAGGGAGGATGAGGTTGCCAGGGTGACTTGAGAAGGCAGGCCCCGGGTTTGTAGAGGTGCTGAGAGACCATGACCCAAGCTGTGGCTTCTCTGACTCCCTTGGGAAAGCCCAGAAATAATTTCAGGGCTTTGTAAGCTTTGGAACTAAAATCCCACTAACAGCCAAGTCTGTGCTTTGAATCTAGTAGCTCAAATCCTATGGACTATCTATCACCACTCCATGAGAGTTTAGACGTTATTGTCTTGGCTCTGATGAGATCCAGAACAGCAGCTAGAGCAGAATGGGAGAAAGAGAGCTTATTTTGAACCTTAGGACAGATTAACGTGCTATGCAAGGCCTGATGGAGTCAAGACAGCTCCACTCTGTTTTCTGAAGAAGAAACTGAAGATCTAAGATCTATGGTCCCACTAGGAAAGAGGGTGTGGAAGGGCAGGAACATGACTTGTTCCAGCTCCATGTCCACTGAGGGAGTTGAGCCCACCCACTCCCCACACTCAGACTGGTGGTCTCCATCTTACAAGATCTCATGGTGAGTCAGTGTTCGCTTCAGGCTTTCTAGTTCTGGCTGCTCATTCTTAAGCAACAGAATCAGCTCTTTGGGATTTCAGATGCTCTGAAGGACTGTGTGATGACATGGAACAGAGGGATGGGGCTTGAGAGAGAGAGAAGGGTAAAGGAGTTGGCCCCAGCTCTCAGGATGCAGGGAATCTTTTGGAACAGGTCTATGCAGGGCTCCTGTCCTGACTTCTTGCCTGCAGAGGAGTGGTGAGTGCCCACTGCAATTTAAGAAGCTCAGCGTCTGTGTCATGAGCTCCACCCTGCCCGGCATACTTAGTGTCTATGGAGGATTTGCAGCTGCTGGGTGCTACAACTTAATTCTGTCTGGATTCCTTTGTGTAACCCTCACCATGTTGTGGCTATCTGGGGCTGAGGTCTTTGGGAAGCCATTAAGCTTAAGTGAGATCATAGGATTGGGCTTAATGTGATAGAATTGTGGGTGGATAAGAATTATCGGCCAGTGGAGGAGCATCTGCAAACCAAGAAGAGCCAGGACCTCCATTTTGAGCTGCCTAGCTTCTTGAACTGTGAGAAAATAAATGTCTGTTGTTGGAGACATGCTATTTGTGGTATTTTCTATAGACACATGAGCAGACCAAGACCTCACACAACTGGCCAGGGCATCTTCCCAGGACCCCATGGGAGGAAAGTCACATAGTAGTTAAGCAACTTGCCCGAGGTTATCTTAGCATGGATATGCCTAAGAACTCATTAAGCAGGTGACTCAGGGAAGTCAAAGAGATGCTCCAAAACGGAGTTCCCCCATCTACACAGCAGAGAGGGCTGGCTCCATTATAAATGATAGCAAGATTGTTACTGTTTGTGACATGTGCAGGACACTCTGTGTCTACATCCCGATTCCTCGCTTCCAATTTGCTCTTATTGTTGTTGTTGTCTGGTGTGGGACTCTGTCCACCAGGTATGTCCTGGCTGTTGCCTTCTTGAAATCAGACCAGCTGTGCTGACTCATGAGATCTTCACGAGACTGAGCCTACTACCATCCGTTTGTGGGAGGGCAGGAGGGTTTATGAAGTTCACGAGGTGAATGAAGTCCTTCCCAGAGGATATATGAGGGAGACTTTTCTTTGTAGTCTCACTTAAACTCATCGGTTCACCAAGCTAGACTTGGATGGAATTGAGTTTTTGGTCTGTGGTTTCCCTCCCTTTCTGGGGCGACAGGAGGCAGACTACCAGGAAAAGCCAGGCAGATTGTCTTCTTTCTACAGCACGCACCACCTCTTCAGCTGCCCTTCCCCTTTCTCCCTGTTGTTCCAGCTTAGTGAGTCGAGTAAACCCTTGACTGGAGAGGTTAGCATTGGGCTTGTCACCTAGCATCTAGGACTTAGCAGGTGAAGGGGAAGCCACAGCTGGCCAGTGTTGGACCTGTGCAAACAGAAGCTGCTAGAAAAGGAGACAGCTGCAGAGAGGAGAAGTCGATGGTCACCGAGAGAGGGAAAGGGGGAGAGCAGCTGGGCGTGTGGTGCGAGGAAGGCAATGTGCAACGGATTCCATCAAGAAACCACAGGCTCAGCTGGACTTGTGGTCCACAGCTCCTAGTTTACCTGTTGTACCCTTTCACGAGCACCCCCCCCCCATTTATGGAGGCAACCTTGTGACTTCATGCATGGGCTCAATGGTGTCTTCCTTCACCCTGTACCCTTAAATCAAGTGGTTCCTCAAGCCGCACAGCCAGGAGCTGGTTTACAGCGCAGTCCAGGTTGTATATATTTTCTACCCTCTCTTTGCTCTTCTGCCCTAATAGGTGTTGTTTTCAATTCTTGTGATCTTGTTTCTCATTTTGCCCCCAAACCCAGCCCTCAGGACTCATTCTGGATCTCGCTTTGCTGGGATGTGACTGCAGGACACTGGCTGCTCCTCATGTTCAGACTTTTCCTGTTTGGGGGGCCCAGCATGACTCTCCCCCTACCAGTGGGCACCATCCAGTCATTCAGCTTCCCTGGTTTGCTTGTAGCCAGAGACTCTGAGGTGACTCCACTGTGGCCTGTTCTCCTGCTGCTATCTGGGTGTCACCTTCTTAGACCTGTCCTGTCTCGTCGTTCAGACTTGCCCTCCTGAAGACATTAGACATTAGACATGTCTGTCTCCCCTGGAAGAGATGACTGGGGTGGGCTTTAGGTCTCACATATGCTTATAACCCTCAAGCAACTAAGTCAGTGCCCCACATGTGGCAGGTGCTGTGGAGAGGAAGGACCTCATGTTACATGGACAGTTGAAGTGGCAAGACCCATATGTACTGGGCGCATTCAGTCCCACCTCTCTTACCTTAATATGTCTTCTACTAAGCACCCCTGGCCTAGACATACCCCAAAGCAAACCAGTGCTTGAGCTTTGTACCAGCTCATGTTTTCCTGGCAAATGAACTTACTCTCCCTTAAAACACTTGATGGAGCAGGCCTAGCTGATTTCCAGGGAACTCTGCTGACCTCTGTTTCTATAGGCCCCAGGGAGCCAGGGCCCCTCGGGGCAAGTCTTGCCTGTTTTCTCCCCTGTGTTCATTCTATTTCCTGTCTTAGTGACAGTGGGGGTTCTGGGGAGGGGCGGGAGGCATTCCACCCGAGTCTGGGCCTGTCTTATTTTCCAGACTCATTTTAGCCAAATAGCTACTGGATCTAGCTGCAAGGTTCAGGGCTCACTCTTTCTGGCTTGGACCTACGGGAAATTTCCTAGGGAGTTTTTGCTTGTACTCCACTTCAGATCACTAGGAATTCCCAGACAGTCTTAGATTCCACATCGGTACTCTGGACACTGATTCCCCTTCAAAGGTCAACATGAAGTGGAGCCTTGAAGGCATCATGTTGGGTACAAAGACTCAAAGACAACTCTTCCTGGAAACAGCTCTTTACTGGGTCAGTGTTACATGGTGGAGCGTGGGGTGGTGCAAGCCAGTTGCACGTTGACATTGAGGAGAAAGGTAACATAAAGGCTTTGAACCGGACAAGGGCAGGTCTCTGGGACTGGGTTGGGGTGGAGACAGCTCCGCCTTCAACCTAAGTGTCTGAGTCTGTTGGAGCATAAAGGAGCGAAGTCAAGCCGATGGAGACCTACTCCCAGCTGGGGAACCTCCCAGCATTCCTTTCTGCGAATGTATGCAGGAAGTTCCTGAAGGATGAAAAGCGATGTCAAAGGATCCTCCTGTGCATGTCCAGGCTATTCCTGTGCCTAGTCCAGCTTGCTGCTCATACAGGAAGGACTCTGGCCCTCCTGGGTCATAGTGGGTGAGGTCAGTGTGCAGCTGTGGACAGGAGGCCAGCCAGGAGCAGGAGACAAGAGCTATGCTGTTATCAGGGGTGTGTCCTGCTGCAGTCGGGTCCTCCCCAGTCTCCACGGAAAACTCCACCGGGAACATGGGCATGGCAGCCTCGCTGGAACAAGGGGTAGCTTTACAGACAGATGCTTCATCTGTGCCTTGTCTTCCTCCCTCCAGCTCTGTGGCCTTCCGGGAGCTGGGCGGCAGACAGGCAGTGTGTCCTGGGGCCAGCAGTCTCCCCGAGTAGATGAAACTCCTGTTTGGATTCTTGTAGGCCACTCCTGAGATTCAGAGGTAAGGCTGAAGCAAGGAATTTTCTGGACATGTAAAAGAAAAGGCCCCTGAACTTGTCTGGGACACTACACTTGAGGCCTGAGAGTACCAGCCAGGGCAGATTCACTCTGTCATGTCGGGCAGGGGCAGCTCGCAGGACTCTGTTCTCGTGACTGTGCTGTTGACCCTGGAAGTTTAGCTATAATGCCCCGAAGGTTTCTCTGGATCTTGTCAACCAGAGGGAGCTCCAGGAAGCTTCCAGCTAGCATCCAGAGCTGGTCACCATCCGAGAGATTCAAAACCTTCTTCTTGAGGTAGCCGACTTCCTGACGGTCTCAGTCACAGGGGAGGGGAGTCTTCTTTCCTCTTCTCCTACCCAGCAGGGGAAACCCAAATGGCCCCACTGGCCAGCGGAAAATGTGGGTAGGGTGAGCTGCTTTCCTATGATGCAGTCACTGCTGGGGAACTCTGAGAGACACCCATATCAGAATCAAAGGCCAGCGGGTGTCTGTAGGTAGTGAGGCTTTCTGGCTGCTTGCTGTGAGCCCCCTCCCCAACCTGTGTGTCACCATCAGGACAAGAACCCTCCTCAGTAGGGGCTCTGGCTTCCTGGTGGGCCTGGGGGCCCAGGCAGTCCGGGAGGACCCTGGATGCCTGGTTCACCCTTAGGCCCCATGGCCCCCCGCTGGCCTGGTGACCCCATCTTCCCTGCAATCCCTGGCTTTCCCTGGGGCCCCAAAGGCCCTGGAGACCCTGGGGGCCCCTCTGGCCCTGGTGGCCCCACATCTCCTTTGGGGCCTGGCTGTCCCCTTGGCCCTCCATTGCCAAAGCTGCCCTTTGAGCCTTTGAGGCCCGGGTAGCCCCTGGGGCCGGCTGGGCCTCTTTCTCCTATAGGTCCTGGCTCCCCTGGCTGCCCCTGAGGACCCTGCGGTCCAGGAGGGCCCAGGCTGCCAGGATCTCCTTTAGGTCCTCTGCTACCAACAGGTCCTTTCACGCCCACATCTCCTTTGGGTCCTCTTGGTCCTGGAGGGCCAGGAGCACCTGGGATGGGAGAGAAGAAATGGGTCACTCAAGAGGTTCCCATAGAGAGGGCACAGTGAGAGCTGAGAGACAGAAAGGACCCAACCCAGGGCGATGGCTCGGCTGTGGATGAAAAGGGGGTAAGAGTAGCAGGCCCTGCAACAACGAGTCAGGCCTGCATTAGACTTCCTGCTTGTGGCTCCATACACGGCCAGCAGTCCTGAGAGCAGGGCTATGCAGGGAAGGGCCATGCTCTCGAGGATGCTCTGTCCCACCCCTGGAGGCAGCCAAGGACCTCTGCATGGGTTTTGATTGCTTTTTTTCCCACTCCCTGCCCACCGCTGTGACCTTTCAGGTATCTAGGAACAGGGATGTGGGGTCAGGGGACAAAGAGGAAAAAAACAAAGTAAGGTACCAGAAGCAGGTGCAACAAAGTATGATGAGGGCTCACAGAGACCCCTAAAGAAAGGGCTGTCTCTCTGACCATTTCGGCCTCTTCTATGAGCCACTCACTGATCTCTGTCTCTCTCTCTGTGTCTCTCTCTGTCTCTGTCTCTCTGTCTCTCTCTGTCTCTCTCTGTCTCTCTCTCTCTCTCTCTCTCTCTCTCTCTCTCTCTCTCTCTCGGACATGCACATACACCTACAGATGCATGGGATATGCATGCATATCCCAACGGTCTCTTGTATAGAGATTAGAACTCAGTGGGCTTTTACTCATGGTGTATCTTGAAGGACAGGATGCAAGATGTTGAGAGCTGGGAGCCCCCCAAGTTCCTAGAATCTGGTTCTGCAACCCTGGGGCACCTTTATCCTGGCTGGCATGAACTGCCGCCCCCTGGTTCCCCAGCTTCTACTGTCTCTTGTGCCTCCTTCTCAGAGTGTTTCTGTGTGGAACAGGTCAGTGAGCATCACCCTGAATTATGACCTACATCGGGAACCAGAGCCTGGACAGCTGGCCCCACTCCAGCCAATAGGAACCCAGTCTGTTCCTGCCTGTCCTGGGAGGTGTGTGTGGGGGGGTGGTAATGGCCTGGCCCTGGAGAAAGCAGGAGACAAAACCTGCCCTTGGTCTCTAGAGAGCCCCTCGTAGCACAGCTACCAGAACAACACAGTCCCACGCTGATGTCCACACAGGGTCTGCCTCCCCAAGCCTGACAGGCCTCTCTGGGAACTGGCAAAGTCACAGTGCCTGTCCTCATTCTGCTCCTGGCACTGTGGCCAGGTTTGGAGAAGCAGAGAGTCATTCAGCAGTGGAGAGACCTGGTGAGGCTGTGGAGCTGATGAGCAGCCCTGGGTGTTTCTTCCCTGTTCCAGAACTCGGAGTTCAGCGAGAGTGACACTAAATGTAATCAACATATACAGCTGAGTTGCATGTAACACACAGTTTAAGCTATTCTTAATAAAACTTCATGCAGCTGAGTTTCCAAGTATCCCTCATAGCTCTGGAGCCCCTTGTCCTGCTCTGCCTGCCCCTGGTTGGGTGGGCACTTGACCCAGTTCCTTCTTCAAACTCTCTTTGGACCCATCTTCTTCCTGCCCTGGGAACAGAAGCTGATCCAGGGATATCCCCTGATTCTCCACTCTCTCTGCTCTTGACCTCTGGGAAGAACTGTCTACAGGCATCTAGGGTCTCCTCTGTGAAGACTTCTAGGGTCTCCACTGTGAAGGCATCTAGGGTCTCCTCTGTGAAAACTTCTAGGGTGTCCATTGTGAAGGTGTCTAGGGTCTCCTCTGTGAAGACTTCTAGGGTCTCCACTGTGAAGGCATCTAGGGTGTCCACTGTGAAGACTTCTAGGGTCTCCACTGTGAAGGCATCTAGGGTGTCCACTGTGAAGGCATTTAGGGTGTCCACTGTGAAGACTTCTAGGGTCTCCACTGTGAAGGCATCTAGGGTGTCCACTGTGAAGGCATCTAGGGTGTCCACTGTGAAGGCATCTAGGGTCTCCACTGTGAAGGCATCTAGGGTCTCCACTGTGAAGGCATCTAGGGTCTCCACTGTGAAGGCATCTATGGCGTCCACTGTGAAGGTGTCTAGGGTCTCCATTGTGAAGACTTCTAGGGTCTTCTCTGTGAAGACTTCTAGGGTCTCCACTGTGAAGTCATCTAGGGTCTCCTCTGTGAAGACTTCTAGGGTCTCCACTGTGAAGGCATCTAGGGTCTCCACTGTGAAGGCATCTAGGGTCTCCACTGTGAAGACATCTAGGGTCTCCACTGTGAAGACTTCTGGGGTCTCCACTGTGAAGGCATCTGGGGTCTCCACTGTGAAGACTTCTAGGGTCTCCACTGTGAAGGGATCTGGGGTCTTCATGCTGCAGTGAAGAACAACGGCCTGCCCCCCCCTCCTTCCTATCACGCATTTCCTGGGTGTCTTTCCAGGGAAGCTCATGGCCTCTTTCCCTTGTGGGGAGGACTGAGCAACAACCTTGGGGTGGGCATTTGGGCAGAAGAAGGTCAGTCTCACTAGTACCATCCATTTCTTTGCCTCAGCATGAGTGGTGGGCCTGGAGACAAAGCAGGCTGCTTCCTGCTCCCATGGCTACTGACTCCATCCGAGAACCCAGATGGTCCAGGCATCAGCTGGAAGAGAGCAAGCAAAGGGCATAATCATGACCTGCCTACCCCTCCTGGGCAGTGTGGCCTCCTGACAGGTTCCCATTCTGCAGACAGAAGCCTCACTCTGTGCCTGGGCTAGATGGAGGTCACGCCATGTTCCTATGTCTACACAGCCGGGCAGCAGTCAGCCTCTAGCTCAGTAAGTGTGCAGTGATCTATCTGCTTGCATGGCCATGGGTTATAGCCTCATTTTACAGATGCCAAGACCACTGACTCGCTAGGCCCCTACAGCTCTGAGATCCCAGGCTTCCTTCCAAGACCACTGACTCGCTAGGCCCCTACAGCTCTGAGATCCCAGGCTTCCTTCTAAGACCACTGACTCACTAGGCCCCTACAGCTCTGAGATCCCAGGCTTCCTTCCAAGACCACTGACTCACTAGGCCCCTACAGCTCTGAGATCCCAGGCTTCCTTCCAAGACACTGCTTTTGCTCCTTAGCACTGTCCAGTGGGGCTTCTGAGTCCCTTCGTTCTATAATGCTAGCACCTTCAGTCTGGTCATGTCTGGAGGAGAGAAGAGAACCAGGGTGCTTCTTTGAAGAGTGATGAGGGGTCCCTAAAGAGCAGGAAGACCCAAACAGTGACACACACCTGTAATTGTAGCGCTTGAAAGGTATAGCAGGAGAATTGGGAGTCCTGGGGCTACACAATGAATCTGGATGGAAAGATAGCAAGACTTTGTCTCAAGAAAATGGGATGGGGCTACAGCTCAGAATTAGAGTGCTTACCTTAGCATGTGCACAATCCTGGGTTCTATTCCAACACCCAGTTAAAAATAAGTGGTCAAAGGCTTAGAAATATTCCTAACTTAAGTGCTCAGATGAGTTAAAAAAATAGTGAACCAGATTGGGGCTGGAGAGATGGCTCAGTAGTTGAGAGCACTGTCTGCTCTTACAGAGGACCTAGGTTTGATTCCCAGCACCTACATGCCAGCTAATAACCATTTGTAACTGCAGTTTCAGGGGATGCAATCCCCTCTTCTGATCTCTGAGGGCCTCATATATAACATAAAAATAAAAAAAAAGAATTTAAAAAATAATTGTGAGCCAGAGGGGCCTGGTCCATCTGGGGGCAAAGTCAACAACCCACAGTTGGGAAAAGGAAGGTAGCTTTAGGCTGGCAAGGCTCTCTCCAGCACAGGGTGCCACTGGCCTGCTGGTTATAAGACACTGGCATGGGCAGAAGTGTGTCAAGTGGGTCAAGGGAAGGGAGGGCTCACCCCTGCTCTGAGCAGTGGTGGCGGAGGCGAGGAGCCCAGGGAGGCTGTCATTACTCAGGGAACTGCAGACTGTAATTGCACTCTTAGGCCCATTAGGGTCCAGCCACAACTGACTACATGTCTGGGGTAAGTGGGTGGGCAGCTCTGTAATCCACACTGAGGGTTACAGAAGACGATAGGAACAGGAGTGGCCAGAAGAATCCAGTTTCTCAAGACATGACCCTGCCCATCCATGATGTGGCGGGTCACTGGCAGGTTGCCCACGGTGCCTTTCACAGTCAAAGGCAAGTAGCCAGCTCACTAAAGCACTAGAAATAGAGAGGATGCTCCTTGGGGGACTGAACCACAGAGACCCGAGATGGGCGGGCCAACTCTAGTATTAGCAAGTTGGGTAGCTGAGCTCAGTCTTTCTCCTCTGCGATACCAATGACCTGGGCGAGGGGGCCTCAGCTCTGGCCGTGGTCACCAGAGGAACACTGAGGAAGTGCCTATGGACTTGCATTTGTGTCTATGATCGACTCATAAGGAACAACCTTGCTGGATAGCTTTAGTGTCAACTTGACAGGCCTGGGTTGAGGGAGCCTCAATTGGGGAATTGCCTCCATTGGAGTGGCCTGTGGCTATGTCTGTGTGGTATTTTCTTGATTGTTGAGTGATGTGGGAGTGCCCATCCCACTGTGGGTGGTGCCACCTCTGGGCAGGTGGTCCTGTATAAGAAACCAGGCTGAGCATGGGTCAGGCAAGCAAGCCAGTAAGCAGCATTCCTCCATGGCCTGTGCTTCAGCTCCTGCCTCCGGGTTCCTGCCCTGAGTTCCTATCTTGGGGTGATGAACTGTGATCTGGGAAATGTGAGCTAAATAAACCCTTTCCTCCCAAGCTGGTATTCGTCAGAGTGTTTTGTCACAGCCAATGAAAGCAAACTAGAACACAACCTAAGCCCACCAGGAGCAGAAGAACTGTTAGAGAAGAGCCAGAGCTTCCTCCTGAGAGCTCTGGGATGCACCAAGGGCTGAGGTCCCAGGAGAAAGGGACTCATTGAGGCTGGCGTGACATCTGCTGCTGCTTTTCCTTTCAAGACATGGTGGATAGGGATCATTCTGGGCAGAGAGGCTGAGAAACCAAACAGAAGTCTGCAGCTTTTAGGCAAGGCGTCAGAGGTTGCAGCAGCTTCGCAAGGCTATGGAGACAGAGATGGGGCTCCCAACTACCTGCCGCTCTTCTCTGCCTCCTGCCCACACAGCTCCTGTGACTGAACAGAAAGATGGGACAGCTCTGGGTTTCCCATCTATCTGTTCATTCATTCATTCATTCATTCATTCATTCTGTGTAAAGTGTATGTGAGCATTCCTGTAGAGGTCAGAGGACAACTTGCCAGAATCAATTCTTTCCTTCTACCATACGGGGCCTGGGGATTGAACTCAAGTCATCAGCCTTGGCAGCAGAGACTTTAACCTGCTGAGCCATCTTGCCAGCCCTTGCTTTTTCCCTTTCTTAGCATGTCAGCTCGTGAACCATTATGGGTTGTAGCAGAATGGGGTGGCATTTATGAGCAAGTCCCCAAGTTTAATCCCTGTGCACCCTTCTGCTCACCCTGGGCTTCCACCCTTTGTTCATACTCCTTGAGCAAACATTCCTTGAGTATCTCCCAGGGCCCATGAGTTCTATTTAGCATTTGTCACTAGAACAAGGAGCCCATGCCATCAAGAATTTCGCTCTGTATAATAATCCCTTATGTTAGGATGCCCTCTTGTAGTGTGCTGATTGGTTCCCACAATCGTGCCACTGTTGTCACTGTCCCTTACAGCTACTCGAGGGGGTGTGGCCAGGGCAGGTACTGATGTTCCTGTTTGTGCTGGTTCATTTTAATTGTCAACTTGACACAAACTAGAATCAGGTAGGAAGAGAGTCTTCATGGAGAATTATCTAGATCAGGTTGGCCTATGGGCATGTCTGTGGGGGAGTGTTTTGTTTGTTAATTGATGTAGGAAGGAGCCAGCCTATTGGTGGTTCTGTTCTCTAGGCAGGGGTCCTGCACAGTGTAAGAGTGCAGAAGAAGGCTACCTGCGCAAGCAGGCCTGCGTGCATCTACTCTCCCTGCTGTTGAGCTGAATGGGATGTGATTGGCTGCATGAGGTTCTGCTTTGACTTCCTCTCAATACTGAACTGTACCTAGAACTCTAAGCCAAACAAGCCCTTTCTCCCCATGTTGCTTTTTTCCAGGGTATTTTATCCCAGCAATAAAATTAA
This sequence comes from Rhizomys pruinosus, assembly GCA_009823505.1. Classification (NCBI taxonomy): domain Eukaryota; kingdom Metazoa; phylum Chordata; class Mammalia; order Rodentia; family Spalacidae; genus Rhizomys; species Rhizomys pruinosus. Next base: position 832,551 of record VZQC01000876.1, on the reverse strand, counting down.
AAACAAGTCACTGTGGATGACGGGACAATAGAAAGAGGTGGAGAACCCTGTTCTACCACTCAGCTAACCAGGGGTGCTGGTTTTTAATCCCCAGTTCCCAAAGGGCAGTCCCCACCCAGACACTGTCTAGTACAGATACAGATATTATCTTTCAGAGTAGAAAGTGGAGGTGTAACCGCCATGGAATACACCGCAGCTTTTTGTTTACTAAATGCAGGCTTGGAATTAAGGCTGGAAGAGGGTGGTCCTACCCTTTCATTTAGGGATGATAAAGCACAGCCTAAGAGATGAGGCAATTTTGCCTAATGCTCTAGAGCAAATTAGAACCCAGTCTCCTTCCTTTCAGCAGGTAGTTGACCCCTTCTCTATTGCTGGTGGCCCCAGGCAGTTCCCTCCCTATATTCCACCCAGCAGCTCTCTTCCTGGGGGAGTCCTCACTACCAGCTCCAGCATCCGAAGCTCAGTACCTGTCTGGGGTGGGGTGGGTGAATGGATGAGTAACCAGCTCCCTATAAGTGGGGCGTGCAGCATACCCTGAAAGTTTCTCTCAGATATGAGAAACTGTAGGTGACTTAACCACTGGGAAGAATGCTGACCGCTGGGTGTGGTGGCGCACGCCTTTAATCCTAGCACTTGGGAGGCAGAGGCAGGTAAATCTTTGTGAGTTCAAGGCCAGCCTGGTCTATAGAGTGAATTCCAGGACAGCTGGGGCTATAGGGAGACCCTGTCTCGAAAGGACCGGAAAAAAAAAAAAGAATGCTGACCAACAGACATAACTCAAAATTGCATTCTAGAGGACACACACACACACACACACACACACATCTTTTCGGTAAAATGATGTGGAAAGCTTCCAGTTCCCATGGAAATACCCAGCACCCAGCTTCACTGTCAACATAAAATATATCAAAAGCAAACAGGATCTGGCCTACCCACCTCTGCCAATCTAGATTAAGGAAGAAGGAGCCCTGGCGGCAGTAGAAAGGAGGACCCCATGTGCTCACGCTGCTGTCCCACCGCGTCTGTGATGATGCTCGGCAGGGGCAGCTCGAGCTCCAGCATGACCAGGCAGCAGCACACGTCAGTCTCCAGGACTTCCTGCTGGTACTACCTCTGTCTCCTCCACTCTCCACCCCTTACCCTGTAGTGAAGCAGGAGCAGTGTCTATGAGGTCCCTGCAAGCTCATGGCCACAGTGGACACATCTAAGAACTATGGTGAGGAGCCGTGCTGGTTTGAATGAGGAATGCCCCCCCCCCATAGGCCTCGTGTGTTTGAACACTTGGCCCCAGCTGGTGGCACTGTTTGGGGAGATGCGGAGCCTTTAGCAGGTGGAGTCTTGCTGGAGGAAGTCCATCATTGGGCACAGACTTTGAGAGCTTGTAGCCTCGCCCCCTTCTGGGTCCTTTTCTCAGCTTCCTGAATGTGGAACTATGATCTCCCAACTTCCTGCCCCTCCATCCATGCCTTCCATTTGCTTCCATGCCTCTCTGTTATGATGGGTTTGTAATCCCTCTGGAACCATAAGTCAAAGAAATGCTTTTGAATCTGGAGCTCACCTGTTTGGGTAGACCAGCTGACCAGAAAACCCCGTGGGGATCCTCCTGTCTCTTCATCACTGAGATGACATGTGACTGTGCTTGATTTTTACATGAGTGTTAGAGATTAAACACGGATCCTCTATTCACTGATGATTTCCCAGCTCCCAGGATTTTAAATCTGATGTGACCTGTACTCATTCCTTAACTGCCCTCTTTTCTGCTTCACGTTACCTTTTGAGGATGTAGAAACACTCACCTATGTTTTTTCTACACCCTAAGTACCCACTTTTGTGCAAAGGACTCCACTGATGCCTGAAGCTATAAATAGTTGTAATCCCTAGATATACAACCTGTTTACACACACATACACACACACACACACACAGCTATGAGATGATTAGGCACAGTCAGAAATTCATAGAAATAACATAAATCAGGACCATCAACTGCATTCTGTAATCAAGTCACCAAGTCACACAACTCTCTCTCTCTCTCTCTCTCTCTCAGGAAAATTTCATTTGGTTTTTTTTTTTTTTTTTGGTCTTTTTGGGTCTCTCTGTAGCCCCAACTGTCCTGGAACTCACTTTGTATACCAGGCTGGCCTTGAACTCACAGTGATCCACCTGCCTCTGCTTCCCAAGTGCCGGGAGGCGTGTGCCACCACGCCCGGCTCATTTACTGTTTTTAGACCATGGTTGATCATGATACCTGAGTCTGTGGAAGACGGGGCTGCCAATAAGGGAAGTGTTGCCTAAGACTTCCCAGGAAGGTTCGCAGAGGGGCGTTGATGGGCTGTCACCCAGGAAGCCTGAGATTTCCTCTGTTCTTGGGATGAATGCAATGAAACCACAAAATTGGCAGAAGATGAACCATAAGAACTCTCCACTAATGCTCTGCAGTGGGCAGCGTGGCACCCTAGAGTCTACACAGATGTGTATTTTTGGTGAAACACTGTGGGAAGGTTTTAGTTCTCATGGAAATACTCAGTATCTGGCTTTATTGCAAATGTATAACAACAAGCAAAGAGGACCCCTTCCTCCACCAATTCAGTATAAAGAAAATTGGCTTCTAGTGGCAGGAGAAACGTGATAAAATCAAGTGAGAACAACACAGCCTAGGACTAAATGACCAATGAGAACCAGAGGCTCAGAGGCTGGTGCCAAGGCTGAGCTCTGTGGAAAGAACATGTTCTAGGACCATGGAACCCACTACCTTCCTCTTCGGGGCTCCCTGGATGACTGGGCTGAGGTGTTTACCTTCCCAAATGTCGGCTTCAGCCTTGTGAACTTCCACGTCCCAGTGGCTGCTTGCAATGCTCTCTGGAGGCGAGCTCTGCTAATGGTTTGGTTTAACATCTCACTTACAAGCCATACACTTGTTTTAATGGCCCTGGGAGTCTTTTATCTTGCTTCAGCCTAAACCTGACTGTATACTTCTCCATTTTGGTCTTTGTTTAATTAAGGTTATGTGATATTTTTTGTATTTTTAGTATGTAAAGTAGGGTTTCATTGTGACATTCTCCTATAGGTATTGCGTCTTGCTTAAAGTCACCTGCCCTGTTACGCTTTCCTAGCTTCCTTTTTTCCCTTCTTGCTGCTCCCCCTCCCATCTCCCTCTGCTTTCCTCCTCTCTCCACACACCACACACACACACACACAGATTTGGCATATGAAAGAAAATCTGCTATATTTAAAACAATTCCTGGGGCTGGAGAGATGGCCTAGCAGTTAAGAGCGCTGACTGCTCTTGCAGAGGACCCGGGTTCCATCCCCAGCACCCACATAGCGGCTGAGAACCATCTTTAACTCCAGTTCCAGGGGAATCCGACACCCTCTTCTGACTTCCACGCCATTGCACGACACGGGCACACCAACCTGCATGCAGACGGTACATTCATACACATAAAAAATAAATTAAAAATTAAAAAAAAAACCAATTCCTTTCTGAGGACTGGGTCAAGAAGTCATCTAAATTCCTGGTGTAAGGGATTCCAGCTTAGGAGTCTTTTAAATAATTTTTTTCATAAGAAAAACTGATAGAAAGACAGAACATAGGGCTAGAGAGATGGCTCACTAGCTAAGAGCACTGGATGTTCTTGCAGAAGACCAGGGTTCAGTTCCCAGAACCCACATGGAAGATAACAACCATCCTTAACTGCAGTTCCAAGGAAATCCAACACACTCTTCTGATCTCTGCTGGCCTTGTATGACAAGGGTGCATTTACATACATGCAGGCAATATACCTATACACATAAAATAAAGATATAAATAAACTTTTTTGAGACAGGGTCTCCCTTTACTCCTATCTGGCCTGGAGCTTGCTCTGAAGAACAGGCTAGCCTTGAACTCACAGAGAACCGCCTGCCTCTGCCTCCCCCCTCTCAAGTGTGATTAAATCATGTGCCACCACGCCTGGCATAAATAAACTTTTAATAAAGAAAGACAGAATATATACTACAAAGGACCAAAATAAAAAGGTAACAGTATTCATTACAGACTAGGTGTGTCCGACCTGTAACTTCTTATTTTTTATTTTTTTTATTTTTGGTCTTTTCGAGGCAGGGTCTCCCTGTAGCCCCAGCTGTCCTGGAACTCGCTCTGTAGACCAGGCTGGCCTTGAACTCACAAAGATCTGCCTGCCTCTGCCTCCCAAGTGCTAGGATTAAAGGCGTGGGCCACCACGCCCGGCTGACCTCTAACTTCTTATGCTGAAGTCCCAGTCCCTGTATCTCAGAGTGTGATCTGATTTGGAAATAAGGTCTTTACAGAAGTGATCAAATTAAAATGAGCTGATCAGACTGGCCTTCATCCAGTTAGACTGCTGTCTGTGGAAAGGGGGATTTGGACATAGCAACACATAGAGGAAATGATGTGAACAGAATCAGGGAGGAACCTTCACCTACAAGTCAAGGGACTCGGGAGAAGCCAGCCCTGCTGTCACCTTGATCTTGGATGTGTCAGCTTTATGTATCTCTGCCACCAAATACCTCCAAACTCAACTGAAAAGAATACTTATGTTGGCTCACAGTTTTAGAGGTTACAGTCTATTGTTGATTGGCTGCATTGTTTCTGGGCCAGTAGTGAGAAGATGGGAGGGTGTGTGGAACAGAGATACTCACCTCATGGAAGCCAGGAAGGAGAGAGAGAGAAACAGAGACAGAGACAGAGAGATGGAGACAGAAAGGCACCATAGAGAGACAGAGATGCAGAGAGAGAGAGAGAGAGAGAGAGAGAGAGAGAGAGAGACTGGTATAGTATGCCTCCTCTTTTCCTTACTGTTCTAGGCCTCAGCCTACAAGATGGTGCCTCCCTTGTTCAGGATGGGTCCTCCTCACTTAGTTAATTATTTCTGGAGCTGCTATCCCAAGCACACTCCAATGCGTACTAATCTACAAATCTCTTACATCACTCAAGCCAACCATCAAGGTGAAGCAGCACATTGAACTTCCAGTCTCCTGAACTGTGACAAAGTAAATTTCTGCTGTGGAAGTTGCCTGATGTGTGGTAGTTTATCCAAACAGTCTTTGCAAGCTAATGCAGTATTTATTTCAGAATAAAATAATGATAAACAGAAGCAGAGGGCATTTCATGTTAATTAAAAAAGTAGGTCATGGGCTGAGGAGATTGCCAGTTGGTACAGGACTTGCAACACTGCATGAGGAGCCATGTTTGGATTCTCAGCACCTAATAAAAATCTGTACACTATGGCGGACACGTCACATCGCAGCACCAAGGTGGCCAAAACAGACAGCTCCCGGGGCTTGCTGGCCAGTCAGTCTAGCTCACCTAGTGAGTTCCATGTTCCCTGAGAGACCCTGTCTTAAAAAATAAGGTGGAGAATAATAGAGACAGACACTGGACATTGACCTCTGGCTTCTGCACACTTGTGCACGCGCACGCGCCTGCGTGTATGTGTGTGTGTGTGTGCGCACACGCATGCACACATGAGTGGGTCAAATGAATTAGTTTTAATAATGAGTCTAAGAACAAACTTTGAGTAGTGCTGCCCCAGTTGAGGGAGGAGTCAAACCTTGTTGGGATTTGGTGGAAAGTAGATAAGAGTTGCCTGCAGTAAACACATGAAGCTAGTCCATACTAGAAAACTTGGTTCATTTACCTGATTTTAGAGGAATGGAGCAGTATGTGACTCTGGAGTTAAGAGACCACTCAAGGAACGGAGCAGCCTTGGATTTGAGTCCAGGACCCCATCCTTGTTAGCTGTATAGTTCAGAGAATTAGCAAGGGCTCTAATAGGTGGTCAGTTGGGTGGCTGAAGCATAGACCAGAAGCCAGCCCTGCAAATGAGTTGAAAATGCCACCTGCCTTGGATACTGTAGAGGAAGGAACGCAAAGACTCACGGAGGCTGGATAGAATGGGTTTGCTATTTCAGAGCTCCTCCCCATGCAGGTCTAGAAGGAATAGCTTCCATCATGACTGAGGAGAACCCACAGATCTCGGGGGAGCAGAGCGAAGGCTCTTCTCTGTGGCTCTGGCTGCACAGTGAGGAGCAATGGCAAGCACTGAACTGGAAAACTAAATGCAATGGGAATAATTGGATCCCAGGGTGGCAGTCAAATGGTGGCACTCAACGCCAAAAGCCAGGCGTGCATGGCTCCTACAGTGGACGGAACAATCAAAGCAGGGCTCAGAATAATCAGAATTATAGAGACCTGTGGCTTTGCTTAATGATCATGATATTTTTTACAGTGAAATAACTAGGAAACCTACCACATTCTCACCATGTATGGGTGGAGAGAGTCTTACCACATCTCTAGTCATCTCTCTCGTTTCGTCTATTTAGAAAATCGGCAAATGGCAATGGATTTTTGTAGGCTTAAACAAAGGGAGAGTGCCAGTTTTGCTACTGTTTCACTACCTGAACAGATGAAAAGATCTGCTGGTACTCGGTGTGTAGCTATTGGTCCAGAGAATGTTTTCTTGTCTGTATTTTTCAAAGGAGACCACCAGAAACCACTATCACCTTTGTCTTCTATCTCACTAACTTTTTTTTTTTTTGAGACAGGGTCTCCCTATAGTCCCAGCTGGCCTGGAACTCACTCTGTAGACCAGGCTGGCCTCAACCTTTGTCTTCTATAAGATGCCACACTGGTCTATTACGTTGATGACATACTTATTGGACCATGTTGAGCAAGAAGATCAACTGTTCTAGACTTACTGCGAAGGGGTGTCAGAGCATCGGCAGCAGAGGACTTTAGTAATCAAGCGGATAAAATTACTGGTACTGTGGATAGTAGCTAGCATGTTCCTCAGCCCCTCCTCATGAACAAAGTGCCCATGGTGGCAGGTATGGAGGGTTTGCATGAACTCAAGAATTAGGCTACCATTCACCAAGGCTATGTCCAGGCTATGTCCACTGCTACCATAGGGTTCAATTGTGAATCCCTGATAATAGTATTATTCCCTAGGATGATCAACTAGTCATCTGACTGGCTGATTATGTTGAACTACTTCCATCATAGAAGGGCAGCAGCTTTTTGCTGGGATAGACATGTGCCTTCTCTGCGTGTGCTGGTTCTCATCCACCATTTTCTCCATTGTTATATTCCTTGACGGAGGAACTCAGTGAACATTCAAAGAACTGTTACAGTAGATTCATGCTCGTGAAATTTACCAACCTTACCCCATTCCCCACCATCCTGAAGCAGATGGTTTGAATGGCCTTTTATTGGAAACTCGGTTACAGGTAGGTGCCAATACCTTGCAAGGCTGAGGCAAGACTCTTTAGAACACTGTTTTATATGTTCTGAATCGGTGACCAGTATATGGTGACATTGGATTTTGAGGATATTTTTCCAGGATTTGAGAATCAAAGAGAGATGACAGGGAGACACCACACTATTTTGCATAGTGCTCCATCAGCAAAATGTGCTCCTCCTCTTTCTGCTTTCTAGTCTGTTGGTTTAAAAGTTAGATGTTCCAAAGGGAGGAATGTATTCACCAAAGACATAGCAATGATTCAGTTCAACAAGAAGTTAAGACTGGTACCTGGCCACTCAGGGCTTCTTAAGATTCTGGGTCAACAGGAAAAGAAGGGAAGTGCTGTGTTCACTTGGGCAACTAATCCTGACTACTAACAAAGAATTGTACCTCTGTTCTTCAGCGGGGGTAAGGAAGAATGTACTGGGAGTGGGATTTCTTTGGGTGTGCCTTCTCAAGGCCAGTCCCTGTGGCTACATCCAGTGGGACACTTCAGCACCCCAATCTAACATGAATACCAAATGCCAAGAATCTTAGAAAAGGGTTGGGAACAAGCTACCCGGTAAGCAACCAGGTAACCCGATGGAATGCTGGCTGTGGACAAAGGAAATTTAGAATAGATAGTGGAAGAAAGTAGTAAGAAACAATAGCCATGACCAATTGCAACAGCAGAGGCTGCATCTGTCAGAAGCATTTCCTCCTTACTTTTTATGACCACATCTCTGTGTATGTCTATCAAAACCCTTTTTTCCCCTTCTCTTTTATTTCTTTATCATCTATCTCTTAAGACATAAGATAAAAAAAGACACAAAATGTATTGACTTTAGATCATGGTATTTAAATTCTGAGAAGAGTAAAACTTGATCAAGAACTGTTCTAGAAGACATTTTTAGAGTGTTTTTTTGGTTCTACAAAGGATAATTGTATCATGATAGGTGGAAATAATATTCTGGCATCATCTTTTGGGGGGATTAAGAGTGGTGGTCTAATGAAATAGTATGGGTAACAAATTGACAAAGGATAGACTTGTGATAGTTTTTTTATGGATTAATTTTACATTACCATGAGGGACTCAGATATTTGGTCAAACATCACTCTGGATGTTTCTGTGAAGGTGACTTTGGATGAGACTGACATATAGTTGTTAGGCTGACCAAAGCAGATGGGGGGGGGAGCCTCTCTAACATGGGGTGAGCCTCATCCAAGCAGCTGCAGGCCAAAATAAAACAAAAAGCTGACCTTCACCTGAGTAAGAGAATTCTTCCTGACTGAGAGCTTTCCAAATGGAACATCAGCTCTGCAGAACTTGGAGTTGCCAACCTCCATAGTCACATGGACTGATTCCTTATCATGTCAGTCTGTCTATTATCTATAATCTATCCATCCATACATCTCTCTATTATCTATCAATCATGTACCTATCATCTATCATCTATCTTCCATCTATCATCTATCATCTATCGAATCTATCTTCTATCTATCTATCTACTATCTATATATCTTCTATCTATCATCTATCTAATCTATCTTCTATCTATATCTATCATCTATCTACTATATGATCTATCATCTATGTATCATCTATTTAATCTATCATCTATCTATCATCTATCATGTATCTATCCATCTATCTATCTACTATCTATCATCTATCTAATCTATCTTCTATCATCTATCTACTATCTATCATCTATCTATGTATCATCTATCTATCTATCTATCTATCCATCTATCTATCTACTATCTATCTATCTATCTGTCTATCATCTAGCTACACTCCATTATTTTCTATAGAATCAAGGCAAAGGCACTCATGTGGATACAGGAGAAAAAGTGAGCATCCCATGCTGGGCCTCTGAGACACAGCTGATTGGTCGGGCAGAGAGAACATTAATGAGGGGGTGGGACCAGAGAAAAAGGCCAGAGACAGTTTCTAAAAGTCGAATCTTCTTCTTCTTCTTTTTTTTTTTTTTGGTCTATGTTAACTAAAAGAAATCCATGGGTACAAGATTTCTATCACAGGCACTTGGAGCTTTGCTACCTTCACAAAAAGGTTTTGAAGTCTCCTCTGGATAGACTTTCACCATGTACCCATGGGACTTAATATGTAGTGCCAGCTGGCCTTAAATCCACAGTGATTCTCCTGCCTCAGTCTCTTAAATGTTGGCATTACAGGTGTGCACTAAGCCCAGCTTGCAAAGATATTTCTTTTTTAAACATTTAAAATGTTTTTGTTTATGATTTCCTGTGTAAAGTTGCCTGTCTCTGTGTACCACATATGTGCATGTGTCCGTGGAGGCCAGAAAAGAGCTTTAGATGCCCTGGAACTAGAGTCACTGGTAGCTGTGCGCCTCCTGAGGTGGGCACCTGGTAACTGAACCCAGGTCTCTGCTGGAGCAGCAGGTGTGCTCAGCCACTGAGCAGCGCTCCATACCCTCAAAGACATTTCTTAAAGTTGCCTTTGCCCTGGGCATTAGCTATAGGATTGTGCAAGCAATCCATTTGTCTATCTAGCATCATCCATCTATTTACACCTTAAAACCGAGAGCCCTTCGGCCCTGGGGAGTCCAGTAGCAGTGCTGCCTGCCCTGCCCCTTACCTCGGAGAATGGTGACATTACGTAGGATTTCTCCATGATGCAAGTCCACAGCCTTCATCTCTTCCATGATCAGGGAGAGGTTGCGGACATCGAAGTCTAGCCGGGCACTGAGCAGACCGAAGCGCTCCCTAAGTAGGTCTGTGGTGCCCTGCATGAGGGAGACGGACTTGTTTAGGTAGTAGAGCTCCTCGGCATGGGTGTGGAAGCCCAGCGTGCAGGACAGCCGCACGTCATCCAGGTACTTGAGCATGCTGTGCACGTGACTGTCGGTGGCGTTGATGTTGGTAAAGATGGTTCCGATTTCGATCTCATGAGAAGCCATGCGTCCTTCCAGAGACTCGAACCTCTCCACGGTGCGATTCTGGGCATAGCGGGTGTGGTACTGGAGATCATGCATGTTCTCCTCGTGGTCATCCAGCAAGGATGAGATGTTGTCCAGCTGCAGCTGTAAGCCCATGACCTGCAGCACCAGGTCATGCATGCTCTCAGAATTCTGGCTGATGCGCTGTGAGGAGGCCCCCAGGGTGGCCTGGATGGTTTTGACCACCTCTCCTGTCTTAGCAGAGGTACTGCGCAGACCCCCAAAGAGCCTGGTGTAGTTCTGCCAGTCAGTGACCATCTTCTGTAGGGTCAGGGTCTCCTCGTCTGTCTTCCGCTGGATCCCATGAATCCACTCCGCGGTCTGGCCCACCGTGAAGTTGATCTGGTGTACAGCAGCCTTGGCATCATAGCACTCCTGGGTGAGGTCCTTCAGAGAGAGGTCCAGGCCTGCTGTGGTGGCCTGCCAGCCCCTCACTTGTGCCAGGAATAGCCCCAGAGACTGATTGACCTGGTGGATGGAGAAGGAACAACTGCCCATCTCCTGGGAGATCCGACCACTAGTGGTAGAGAGCAGCTCATGGGCCTGGGAGGTCTGGTCCAGCTGGACCTCCTGGGCCAGCAGCATCTTCTGAAGCCCCTCCAGCTCCTCTTGAAGCTTCCGGATCTCCTGCCCCAGCTGCCCAGCCTCTTGGCAGAAGGAGCAGTTGTTCAGAGCTTTGGGGTCTTCAGGAGAAAAAAGGACAACATATTCAGTAAACAAAGAACCACGGGTGTGAGCATATGTGCATATATGTGCCGGTGTGCGTGCACATGTGTGGAGGCCAGAGGACAGCCTTGGGTGCCATCCATCTTGCTTTCTTAGACAGAGTCTCGCTGACCTGGGGCGCATCAGTTAGGCTAGGCTGGCTGGTCAGTGAACTCCAAGGCATCCACTGTCTCTGCCCCCACCCGGCCCCCGGCACCAGATGATTACATGCATGTGCTACCACACCCAGCTTTCTCACATAGGTTCTTGGAATCAAATTCAGGTCCTAATGCTGTGTAACTGAGCCATCTCCCCAGCCCCAACACTGCTTTGAAATTAAACAGCTAAACATAAGACTTCGGAACCTGCTTCCTTTCCAAAGTCCTGACATGAAATCTTTCTCAGAAAAGCCTGACCATCATCTTTACTTAACAATCTTTTTTTTATTTTATTAATTTTATTTAATTCTGTTTGTGTATGAATGTACTGTCTGCATGCAAGTTTGTGCACCCGTGTCGTGCAGTGCCGTGGAGGTCAGAAGAGGGTGTCGGATTCCCCTGGAACTGGAGTTCTGGAATTGGAGTTTCAGACGGTTCTGGGCCGCCATGTGGGTGCTGGGGATCGAACCCGGGTCCTCTGTAAGAGCGGTCGGCGCTCTTAACCGCTAGGCCATCTCTCTAGCCCTTTAACAATCTTTTAAAAATGCAGGATTTGGGGCTGGAGAGATGGCTCAGCGGTTAAGAGCACTGATTGTTCTTGCAGAGGACCAGGGTTCAATTCCCAGCACCCACATGGAGGCTAAGAACCATCTTAGGCTGGGTGTGGTGGTACACACCTTTAAGCCCAACACCCAGGAAGCAGAGGCAGGCAGATCTCTGTGAGTTCAAGGCCAGCCTGGTCTACAGAGTGAGTTCCAGGCCAGCTGGGACTAAAGGGAGACCCTGTCTCACTATCTCAAAAAGACAAAAAGACAAAAAAAATGCAGGATTTGGAGTATTTTCTTTACCCTGTCACTGCATTCTCAAGAACAGATCCCAGTAACTGTTCTGAGGGGCCAACACCCTCCACTGTACACTTGATTTTAAAAGTTCTTCACAGGGGCTGGAGATATGGCTCAGCAGTTAAGAGCACCGACTACTCTTGCAGAGGACCCTGGTTCGATTCCCAGCACCCACATGGCGGCTAAGAACAGTCTTTAACTCCAGTTCCAGGGGAATCTGATGCCCTCTTCTGACCTCCACATCATTGCATGACACGGGTGGACCAACCTACATGCAAACAGTACACTCATACACATAAAAATAATAAATAAGTAAATAAATAAATATTTTTTAAAAAGTTCTTCACACACATTTTTTTTTTTTTTACTTTTTGAGACAGGGTCTCCTGTAGCCCCAGCTGACCTGGAACTCACTTATGTAGACCAGGTTGGCCTTGAACTCACAGAGATCTGCCTGACTCAGCTTCCGGAGTGTGCTACCACACCTGGCTTCTCCACACAGTTTTCTATTTTTGGTGCATTTGATCCTCTTATAATATACTTGTGGGAAGGTGCCCCTGGGACATTTTTTTTCTTGCAACTCATGAAGATAAGACAGAGAGAAGTGACTTGCCAAATGGCTTTCTGTTATTAGGTGTCAGGCCAGCACTTTCTATTTGCAACTGAGCAGATGACCTTTAAACCCACCTACTTTGGCTCCTGCCTCACACTCTTTGGATGTTCCTAGATGGAGGAGGAGGTGCACAAGATTCTGAGCAATGGATTAAGGGGCTGATGCATCATTTGAGATGCACAAGGATGTCTTGAGAATGGAGCATACTAGGTTTCCTCTACCTGTGGTCTCTGGCTAAATCTATAACCCACAGAGAACACCCTGCCTCAGTCCTCAGATGTATCTCAGTACAGCAGCCCTTTCACATGGATGGTGCTCAGCTAGAGAGGGAAGGAGGGAGCTGTAGCTGTCCTTGTCTTGTTTCTAGAAGGCAGGCAGCACCTGTCCTTTTCTGCAAAGCACAGGCCCTGCCTCACCTCAGTGGACACACTGCTTTTATTTACCTCTGGATACTAGAGTCTTACCCAGTCCGTGGAGATTTTCCTGCATTGACACAAGCTTCTTGTCATAAATGGACTGGACCAAGGAGATGTCTTCTGAGAGAGAGTCCACCTTCCTAAAAACTATAGAGAGACAGAGGAGACATTGGGGCAAGGTCCTGCTTCAGAAGCAGCCATCCATGCTGAGGGAGCATTTTTATCGGGCCCTCTGCAAGTGAAACCATTAGTGCTTCTTTAGGGACTTCCTGGTAGCAGCAGGCCAAGCTGCTTCCCAGAGTCTGAGCTGAGCACATGTGTCTTCATAAGCCTAACAATTCACCCCCTAATCTGGATTTTAGAAACAGGGCCTGCTTCTAAAATAGAATAGAACAAAAAAAGTCATGAAAATATATAAGGAATAAAAATTATTCTTTTTTAAAAATTTAAAAATTTTTATTTCTTATGTGTACGAATGTACTGTCTGCATATAGGTTTGTGCACCCGTGTCGTGCAATGCCTCAGAGGTCAGAAGAGGGTGTCAGATTCCCCTGGAACTGGAGTCAAAGACAGTTTTCAGCTACCATGTGGGTGCTGGGAATTGAACCCTGGTCCTCTGCAAGAGAAGTCAGTGCTCTTAACCGCTAGGCCATCTCTCCAGCCCGGAATAAAAATGATTCTTAATTCTATCACCCAGAGAGCATTGCTACTAATATCTTCAGGTACTTATTTCTTCTAGTCATGGGTCTAGATAAACTCAGTCTACATTCACATAGACACACACTTTGAAAAACAAAAGCAAAATTGGGATATTCTGACCATCTAATCTATTTTCTCTTATATGACTTTTATTGGGATGGTGTCATGAACACTTTTGTTTCTTATTTCTTTTCTGTTCTTCCTTCCTTCCTTTTTTTCTTTCTTCCTTTTGAGGAAGTAGATTTCTTTTAAACATTTTCAATTGGTATACTCATTACACATGGTACTGTGTTACATAAGGACATTTTCATATGTATATATTGTATGGTGAACATAACCCTTCCACACCCCTGTCCCTGTCCCCTGTCCCCACTTGTCTCATGTGTTTCCATAGATAGTTTGCCTCTACTTTCATGCCAAACACACACACACACACAACACACACACACACACACACACACACACACACACACACGAACTTATGTATTTATATAAAATCTAGGAATCACTGCCAGGCCTGGTGGCAGAGGCAGGTGGATCTCTGTGAGTTCAAGGCCAGCCTGGTTTACATAAAGAGTTCCAGGACAGCTGGGGCAACAGGGAGACCATGTCTCAAAAAGACAAAAAAAAAAAAAAAAAAAATCTAGGAACCACAAATTAGTGAAACACAATATTTATCTTTCTGCAACCATTTTCCTGAAAACATAACTTCACTCTTTATGGCTGAAAAAACCTCATTGTGTACACATACCACATTTTCTTTATCTGTGTTTGGGTACCCAGGTAGCTTTCATGGACATTTTTCCATCAAGGTTTAAATCACTTTAAATTCATTACTTTCAGTCCCTGCACCAGGCTCTATATGAGAGGTACAGCAGAGATATAAAAATTGTCTATCATTGGGGATGGCGAATGTATCTCTTCTTAAGCTTAAATGAGCAATGCTCCATCTACAAATAATCCTTGATATGAAGGTTTAAGGACATGACTATTCTCTTAGGACAAATATAGGAGAACTACCAGGTCCAGGAACCATTACTGGTCTTGAAATCCTTGGAACAAGGTTTCCTCTAGAAAAGCTTATGCTAGCTTACACCTTACAGCACATGAAGCCCTACTAATGGCATCATGTTAGCCAGAGTTTAGAGCACACCTCTCAGTATAGACAGGATTCCTGAGCTTCTCCAGCAGAAGGCCAGATCCATCCACCCATGATGAGAGGGCAGGGGTCAAACTGAAGACTGACACAGATAGATTCCTTCATGGCCACATGTAAAACGGATTTAGCACTGCCCGAAGTTACATAGCTTCCAGGACCAGATTGATATAAAGTTTATTGGTTGACTTGTATTGGTTGATTTGGGGCACTCAATGCACTTTTTTTTTTTTTTTTTGTCTGAGACAGGGTCTTCCTTTAGTCCCAGCTTCCTGGAACTTGCTATTGTAGACCAGGCTGGCCTTGAACTCACAGAGATCCACCTGCCTCTGCCTCCCGAGTGCTGGGATTAAAGGCGTGCACTACCACGCCCGGTCAACAGTGCACCTTTCTTGAGCCTAACAGAGTAATCTATAAAATGAAAACAGAGATTTAATGACCTATAAGGCTCTTAGTAGCTCTAAACATTTAGGCTTTTGGATGCTTTGGAATCTCAGGGCTCTAGTTAACACTGTATATATCAGAGCTGTCAAGAGAGTTAATTAATTAGTAACAGCTATACGTTAAGAACACCTAGAGGCTGTGCTGCTGGGGAATGGTATCCCTTTATAGTTTGCACTATTTTGTTTGAGCTTTATTTATCTCAAGGACCCATATATATGTAGATAGAATGGAGACCTAATCATTTCGATTTTTATTCTAATGCTTCATAAGTTCTACTTCTGTGCCCACAGCAAGGGCCGTTCTATGTAATTCTCTCTGCTCACCACACGTTTTGTAATTATATATTAATTTGTTTGTTTAGGCATTATCCTGGCCTTGTTTTTTATGCCTTGAATGTGAAATGTGCCCCATAGGCTTATGTGTTTGACTAACTTAATTTTAGGCAGCTTACCTCAAATTCTGAACATGGAGAAGGTAGAAGTTAGTTACCCGAACCTGGCCGTGTGTTATCAGGGCAGTCACAGCAACTGCAGTGCACATGGCCTCACATGCAGGACTTGGATTTGGCAGGTCTGAATAACACCCGGGAAATTACATTTTAAAGAACACTGGGGCTGGAGAGACGACTCAGCGGTTAAGAGCACTGACTGCTCTTGCAGAGGACCCGGGTTCGATTCCCAGCACTCACATGGCGGCTAAGAACCATCTTTAACTCCAGTTCCAAGGGAATCCGACGCCCTCTTCTGACCTCCGCGGCATTGCACAACATGGGTGCACCAACCTACATGCAGACAGTACACTCATACACATAAAATATAATAAATAAATAAATAAAATTTAAAAACAAAATTAAAAAAATAAAGACCATTGAAGGTGATCTTTTGTAAAACTTTTTTTCCACTTATTTATTTTTATTTTTATTTTTTGCGTATGATGTTTTGCCTGGATGCATGTACACCATATCCACACAAATTCATGGAAGCCAGAGGCCATAGGAGGGCTTTACAAGCTGCCTGCTCTATTGGTCACAACACAGGCTGTATAACAGACTCACATTGGAGGGCTAAAGGGTACAGCAAGCATTCTTTCTATTACCCTGGGGCATCAATGGTTTTTAAAGCTCCCAGCGATTTCCAGTACACACACACACACACACACACACACACACACACACACACACACACCAAACTTGTCTGGTTATCTTCTCCCAATGGGAACCCCTCAAAGCCATATAGGTAACCCTTAGCCAGTCTTCCCAAGCTACTAAGATGTCCTAGCAGGAAGGTGCTAGCTACCCTGGGTCATAGGCTACAGATGTGAAGGGCTTGTCTTTCCAGGGGTGTTTTTCTAGGGCAGAAATCAGTTACTCTCTCCCAGCCAGGATCAGAGACGTCTGCACTCACCCAGAGAGGCCAGCACAGCCACAGCCACGAGGAGCAGAGCCAGGAACAGGTACAGGATCCGCACCGACGTGTGCAAAGACAGATTCTTCTGGCAGCGGCTGCAGTGGGGTCCTGGCCTGCCTGTGGGGGACAGGAAGAGGGTAGTGGTTGAGGCTGGAGTGGAGGGGTCAGTTTCGCATTCCTGCTCTGCCCTGCCTGGACACTTTTCCAAACCAGTCTCATGGGGGGATTGTTCCACCTTTCTTCTCTACTCATTCTGCTGTTATTCAGCGGAGACAGAGTCAAGGTCTTCAGTGACCTCTGCACCCTTCTTTACCACCGTCATTCTTTCTTTGCAGCATTTTCATTCATGGGGTGGGCAGACACCTCTCCTCTCTGTGCTGACCCTGCTGATGATCTACAATCCCAGGTAGCCTGGCTGCCCATTGCCTCATGCAATGCTCAGTTGTGTGGCCAATACATTACAGTTTGCCCAGGATCTCTGGGTTTGAAGGACTCAAATTCTTCTGCCATGATAATTCCTCAATAGTGGCAAATTACCACGCTTTGCAGAGGCTGCTTCAGTTTTAGTATTTAAAGTCTCATCCCTAGAGAACCCCTCAGGTCCAGGCATTCCAGAAGGTTGGTTATCATCCACCAAACTAAGCAAGTAACCAGTGGAAACCAAACACGTTACAGTCCACCAGTCAGGTCACTGCATGGAAGGAGGAGGGAACAGGTGTTCCTGGAAGCTTTGGGAGGTGCCCAGTAGGAATGCAAGACAGCCTGAAGGTAAACTCAGCTGTGTACACAGATGAGCATCAGCAGTGATTTAAAACCCAGCGCTGGTTCCCATGCCATTCCAGAACGTCTCTAAAATTCTAAGGGTTTCCCTCAGATAGCACTGCCTAAGTGCAATCAATGTTCAGCCACAGTGGAGAGGAAAAGTTATCACTGATACCAAATGCTACGGAAGGCCCGGGTCCAACTAGCAGCTCAAGAAGCATGAGAAACAAGGCAGGTGACAGGCGTGAGCACAGACCATGTGGCCTGGGGAGAGAGCAGGGGTCTCTGGCAGGGGTCAGGAGAAGCCCTGGAGACACATGGCACTTATGCCAAATGCTGACTTGACTTCATCCATACAGTACAGTCTCAAGCCACAGAGCTCTACCCTTCACTCTCTAGGAGACAGCAGGGAAATGAGTTGAAGCCACGTAGTGGGACAAGTGGCTCACCAGGCTGGAGATGGGGACAGAGAACCCTTGGCCAGAGAAGAGATAGGGATCCCTGAACCCTTACCCTCCTGGGTGCATGGGAACGATGGCATGTCCTCGTCTTCACCAGCCAGTTCCTCTTCAGTAACACACAGTGCATCCCCGTCACTGCCAGCTGATGGCACTGCAAAGGAGCCAGTGTTGTCAAACCTGCTTGGACCCGGAGCCAAACCCATCCCTCTTCAGCTTCCCATTCAGTACCAAGCCTCACTTGTCCAGGGGTCCAGTTCAGTCCACCTGAGCCCCAGGTGATCTGATGTGCACTGAGAAAGGGGGACAGAGTAAGACTTGGGAGGCCGAGTTAGCGGGATGTCCCACCCATCTGTTAAGGAGATCTGCCCATCTTCCACAAACTGGGAAGACATGCAGCCCTGCCTATTCTGTACCTCACTCAGACCCCTGGGGGTGGAACAGGGACATAAGAACTCATTAATTTCCTGGTGCCTAGTGGCACCAGCCTTTAATCTCAGCACTCGGGGCAGAGGCAGGTGGATCTCTATGAGATCAAGGCCAGTCTAATTCACATAATGAGCTCCAGGACAGCTAGGGGCTACAGGAAAAAGAACTCATTAATTGCTCTGGCACTTGGTAACAAGCTGAATTACTCTGCTGTGAGGATGGAATCTGGCTCAGCATAGTCCCCCAAATTCTATGTCCAGCCCAGCTGGGGGCCACACAGAGAAGGAAGCAGGAAGTGGGTAGATACAGGATGGGTACCTCCTACCTCCCAGGCCTTAGCTGAGATACACCAAGGTCTCAAAGGGAACACGGGTCCAGTCTAAAGGCTTCGTGATACTTGTTCCCTGCAGTCATCTGGTCCCTAAATAAGACTGAAATGATGTGTCCTGTCACTACGATTGCTCTCCTGCCCCTTCCAGGGAAAACTTGGCCTTTTATTAAAAAGGGCAGAGCTGGCTAAGTCCCCAAGTGGTAGCTGACAAACGAGAGCCCTTCTCCACTGAGCCAAGTGGGCTTTTGCTATGGGAAGCAGAGTTGGAGTTTATGATGAGGAGATTGTGATGTAGAGTGCTAAGCCATCAATAGAGAGCTACTCAGGGAAAGGACAGTGTGCACCCCAGTATGTGTGGGCTTCTCAAGAGAAAGTCCTGCTTCATTGTCTTCACAACAGCTGTATATACAATTTTGAGAGTTTCTGAAATTATGGTGCACATGTCTTTTAAGACAACTTCCTATAAGTCAACTTACTGGACTGGACTATAAGGATATTTTAATGATATGATAATTAACAAGTTAAGATCAAAGATGAGGACACAAGTTGCACTTTAATCACACAGCATATAAATATATACTGATCTGCTAGTACACCCCAATGGGTCTTACCGTAAGAATAAATGTATTTTGGAATTTAACTCATATAATTCCCATATTTTATCTGTACATTGGTAGAGCAAGTATTTACCATGTATTAGAGCCTTGGTTCAAACTCTAGCGAACACACACACACACACACACACACACACACACACACACACAAAACCATTTAGTATAACTGGCGGCTCTGCTTTGAGTTCTGTGGTAGATTTTTTTTTTCTTCTTCTTTTGGTCTTTTTGAGACAGGGTCTCCCTTTAGTCCCAGCTGGTCTGGAGCTTGCTCTGTAGATCAGGCTGGACTTGAACTCACAGAGATCTCCACCTGCCTCCTAAATTCTAGGATTAAAGGCGTGTGCCACCACGCCCGGCAAGGCAGATGGCCTTTCCCTTTAGCCTCTTTCGCCACTACTCCCAATTTATATTATTTATTTTTATCAGTTAGTTGATTGACTGATTGGCTTGAGGCAGAGTCTCACTATGTAGTTCTAACTCATTACATAGACCAGACTAGCGTTGACCGCTCAGAGACCTGCCTCTCAAATGCTGGGATTAGAGGCCCCCTGTCATCATGCCTGCCTCCCTGTTTTTAAAGAGTAGATTGCCTGCAGTGAGACTCAGAAGCTTTACTGACAAGTACAGCATGACATTGACCAATCAGCGTGAGGGCTGTGAGCAATCAGAAAAGACTGGGGCTGTCCCTGGGTGAGACTCGGTGGCAGCAAGGCTGGGAGGGGCAGCTTTGGGGCTCCTGGCAGGGGCCTGTGTCCCCGCTTCCCTGTCTTCTTGTCTGTTACACACTCCTGCTCTCTAGATTCTATCTCGGTCCTCTACTGCTTTCCCATCTGGCTTTAGCTCCTAACTTAAAAAATGCCCTCCTCCTCCTCTTCCCTCTCTACCTCCCCCTTCTTGTCTGTCTTCCTTTTCCAAGAATTCCTTTTCTTTGGGGCTTGTTTCATTGGGTCCTTGCAGACTTCTGTTTTCTTTCAACTTTAACTTTGCAAGATGTCATTTATCTACTACCTAAGGTTTAAAAACCCAGGAATGTGCTAGAAGCAGCTGCTCTGCACTCACTTTTCTGTTTCCTTTGAAAAATGTGATGAAGTGTTGGGTCTGTCCTCAAGGTACTCTTCATAACAATCCTATAAACTTTATAGTCTAAAGTATCAGTTTTATGGACAAAGAGACAGAGGGCCAAAGAAGTTAGGAATGTTACTTAATAGCATACAGGATATAAGGGGGGAGCCAAGACCTGAACCGGGAAATCTTTCCTGCCTCATCCCTGGGAGGGAGGGGCAAAGGTTCTACAAAGTTCTGAGAAATATTTCTTCTGCAACAAGATCAATAGGTAGAAATGAAAAGGGATGGGAACATGAATAAGTACGCCAAGCCTGAAGGGCGCTGACAGTGACCCAAAGCTATCATGGGTTGTACCCTGTGGCCCTTTGGCCCCTGAGACCTCACTTCCCAGGGGTGGCACCATCTCCTGGGTGGATTCCTGGACTAGATAAACGGAGAAAGGAAGTTCATCCGCAACATGCATTCTTACTGCCTGCTTCTTGACTGTAGATTCAATGTGACCCAACCTGTTTATTCAAATGCCTGCTGTCTTAGCTTTACCACCATGAAGGACAAAATAAACACTTTCTGACTTAAATTGCTTTGTCAGAGTGTTTTATCACAGCAATGGGAAAAGAAGCTATGACAACAGGTGAGAACACTTGGTAAGTAAAGGCAACCCCAAATAGTCCCATCAGAGAAGGGACTGAGGGGGACCCCGGAGGAAGGACCATCATTACCATGAGCCCCCTCTGCCCAGCCCCAGGGAGGTCACAGCTCAGCTGACACACTGGAGTAAGTCCCTTGTTGCATGTACTTCTGGGATTCTGGATTCTTCCTTGGCAGAACACAGGGGCCAGCTCTCATGTCCAGGGCTTGCGTTCTAGGGGAAGGGACTGTGCCTGACCAGCACAGTGGCTGACTCAGAGAAGAGCTCTAGGAACACTTCTTTGAATGACTCTCTGGGAGACTATGGATTATGCTTTCTGGTAGTGGGTCTGCTCCTATACCTGAAGCTGAATGAGGATCCCAAGACCTCGATGCTCAGGGTTCCACCATCCATAAAAGAGGCTGAAGACTGAAGTGTTGGGACCTAAAAGCCCTCTTTCCTCAATTGTCCTATCTGATCCCTACAAGTATCCTGAGAAGGCGTGCATGTGTGCATGAGTGTGTGCGTGTGTGTGTGCATGCATGTGTGCAGAGTTTTTAGGATCAGATCCTGAGTCCTGGGTAGCCTTAACAAATTAGGCATGGCTGCCTGTCTTCAATTAAGAGCCAAAGACCAGAGAATGGAGATGTTTTCAATACGGCCATATTGGGAAGAGGAACAAATAAAGAGCTCCAGTGAGTTCCAGTCCATCTTCAGAATCCTGAGAAGAGGTTTAGCTTTAAATAGAAATCAAGAGGTGTGCATCACTAAGCAGTCCTGGGGCAAGGTGTCCCACCCATCTCAACACTTTATTGTCAAAGCTCCTGGCTCCTGGTCTGTCCTGAAGGTTGTCCACATTACACAGACTCTCCTGGAAGCCAGGTCCCCTCTGGGTGGCATCAGGCTTTAACCTTTCCTTCCCCGGGATGAGGCTTCTGGAGAAATTCCAATTCCTGGAGAACTGTCTCAATAGTTCTCATAAAGGAAGGACACACACATCTTTCTTCAGATCTTTGCTCCTGCAGGGAAAGTTTATATGATGAAGTCCATAATGCCTGGTGGCTAAAATCACAGAGCCAGCTTCCTCAGTCCTGGCTCTCCTCTCCGGAGTACCAGATTCCAGGGAGCCCCTTTCTGGGGAGTGTGTGTGTGTGTGTGTGTGTGTGTGTGTACCTGGGTTGAAGAGGATGGTAGAGTGGGAGAAGGAAGAAGGGTTGAGAAGCATGCCTGTGAAATACACTGCGTCTTTTTATACTCCTACTGGGAAATCAAGCCCTGCTTTGCGGCTTGGACTGCGACCCATGGTCAGTCTGCCAGCATTTCACAAGGACTGCTTCACCCAAGCAGGTTGCAGGATGATGATCTCTTTCCCATGAGCCAATGCTTTGGGCTAGGCAGGCTGGATTTCCTTGGGCCTTCTGTGCTTGTCTAAGCAAATCTTCAACTAGCTAGTTAGGGCCTCTCACCCCCAGAACTTCTGCAGAAGCACACTGTGCTGGGGGGCTGGCTGGTCAGATCTTCTAGCTTGACCCCTCAGAGAGATATCCCTTCCCTTCCTGGAAGCAGAGATGCCTTCCTGTCCCTACCCCTCGTTCCCCCACACCCCTTCCTGGTGCTTCTTGGCTCTCTCTCATGTCAGGGCCTCCTCCCTGTTCTGGCTCCAGAGTCAATTTCATCACTGCTGTTTACAGCTGAGGAATCTGGGTTGACTTAAATCAAGCTTGGCTGACACCAGCCTTCAGTGACACCCCTCCTAGAGCAGTGCAGCTTTGTTATGACCTTGCTCCCCTGTGACGGCCCCTTAAATTGCCTGCCATTAGCAAGTGGGAGTTAATAACTGCTTTCCGGTCCCAGCCCACAGGAAGGGAAGAGACAGTTGCCAGCTTGAAGCTCAGCTCTCCCTAGTCTAGGGGTTCCTGAGTATTTGGCCCTCTTCCCCATGATGACATCTCAGCTCCATAACTCTCCTGAGTCCCCAAAGAGGACTTACCCTCCTAATCCCTGGACTTCCTGTTCTCCAGAATGGGGTGCAGCCCTTAGGGATTCTGATTCTTCTATATCTGGATCCCTGCAGCAACTTGCTAACTTTAGCTCCACTATCTTTAATGAGAACATAATCCAAAGCATTTGTGAGACTTCCAAGCCAAGTCTTTTGGAAGCACAGTGTATTCACATCTTACCAATGGATGTCAGACAATGGATGAACATACAGATATTAAAAATGGGAAAAGGCTGGTGGTGGCCAGTTATGACTGATGAGAAGATGTTAGACAGGAACCTGGACTCCTCCAGTACTCACAACTCTGGGACCAAGTAGGCTCCATTGAGACAGAAAAATAATTCCCCTTCATCTTCCCAGCCTTCTGGGCCATCTTGACTCAGTGTTGGGTGTATTAGCTCTCAGAAGTGTTTTCAAAGACAGAGAGAATCCCAGGCTAAGAGGCTGGGAAGGAATTTATAAGTCAGCATCCCTGCAGTCATGTTACGAAGGGTCTAGGATGTTAGTGGTTCCTCAGTGTCCAGGAACCTGGAGCCAAACCCTAATATGCACACGGCTTGTTTGCAGAGATGCACATCAACTCAGAAGAACCATGGAGCTAGGACAGGAATCTTCTACCTAGGCCTGACGTCTGTTTACACATCCTGTCTCCTCCAACCTCCTTTAGGACAGGGTGCTTCCACTTGGATCCTTGTCAACCTAGGGTTGATGTCACACTGGGTATCAGTAAAGGTAGCTTGCTGACTCAGAGAAAGCCTGGGTAGCAGCCTCTGTTGTTTAAATTACAAGCTCATTTTAATTTAAAAATGAAGATTAGGGACTGCTGAGATGGCTCAGTGGTTAAGAACACTGGCTGCTCTTGCAAAGGTACCCAGCATCCACATGGCAGCTAACAACCACTTAAAACTCCAGTTCCAGGGGGCAAGTAGCTTGGGAGCCAGGGCCTTGAGGGCAGGACCCGGGCGCTGGGCCAGAGGGTCCGGAGAGTCCGGCGGCCAGTGCGGCTGCGCCTTTGGGCAGGATACCCAGTAGCCAACTGGGCAAGTAGCTTGGGAGCCGGGGCCTTGAGGGCGGGACCTGGGCGCTGGGCCAGAGGGTCCGGAGAGTCCAGCGGCCAGTGTGGCTGCGCCTTTGGGCGGGATAACCCAGAAGCCACGTGGGCAAGTAGCTCGGGAGCCGGGTTCTTCCGGGGGCCTTGAGGGCGGGACCCGGCGGCTGGGCCAGAGGGTCCGGAGAGTCCGGCGGGCCAGTGCGGCTGCGCCTTTGGGCAGGAAACAGAAAGCCACCTGGGGCAAGTAGCTTGGGAGCCAGGGCCTTGAGGGCGAGGACCGGCGCTGGCCCAGGAGGTCCGAGAGTCCGCGGCCAGTGCGAGCTGCGCCTTTGGGCATATACCCAGAAGCCACCTGACAAGTAGCTTAGGGAGACCGGGGCTTTGAGGGCGGCCCCGGGCGCTTGGCCAGAGGGTCCGGAGATGGATCAGCGGCCAGTGCGGCTGTACCTTTGGGGCAGGGATACCCCAAGAAGCCACTGGGCAAGTAGCTTGGAGCTGGGCCTTGGCGGCGGACCCGGGCGCTGGGGGCCACAAGGGTCCGGAGAGTCCGGCGGCCACGTGCGAGCTTGCGCCTTTGGGCAGGATACCAGAAGCCACCTGGGCAAGTAGATTGGGAGACCGAGGGCCGTTGAGGGCGGGACCTGGCGCTGGGCCAGAGGTGTCCGGAGAGTCGTGCGGCCAGTGTCGGCTGCACTCTTGGGCAGCATAAAGAGCCACCTCAGTAGTGGAGCCGCCTTGAGGGCAGACCGGGCGGCCAGAGGCCAGAGGGTCCTAGAAGTCGGCGTCCAGTCGGTCTGTGCCTTTGGGCAGTGATACCCAGAATCCACCATGGCGAGTAAGCTTGGGAGGCCGGGGCCTTGAGGGGGCCCGGCGCTGGTACAGAGGGTCCGGAGATTCCGGCGGCCAGTTGCGCTGCGCCTTTGGGCAGGATAACCCAGATAGACACCTGGGGCAAGTTACTTTGGAGCCAGGGGCCCTTGAGGGCGGACCCGGGCGCTGCAAGGGTCCGGAGAGTCCGGCGGCCAGATGTTGCTGCCCTGTTGGGCAGGATACGAAGACCACTAGGGCGAGGTGAGAGTCCGCCATCGTTTGGGCAGATACAGCTACTGGGAGTACTTGAACGGGGCCTGAGAGCGGGACCCGGGCGACTGGCAGAGGGTCCCGGAGACCAGGCGCCAGGTGTGGCTTGCTGCCTTGGGCAGGATACCAGAAGCCAACCTGGGCAAAAGCTGGGAGCCGTGCCTTGAGGGCGGGCCCGCGGCGTGGGCCAGAGGTTCCGAGAGTCGGCCGCCAGTGCTGGCTGCGCCTTTGAGGCAGGATACCCACGAAGCCACCTGGCGAAGTAGCTTGGGAGCCGGGGGCCTTGAGGGCGGAACCCAGGCTGCTGGGCCAGAGGGTCCAGAGATTCCGGCGGCCAGTGGGGCTGCACTTTGAGAGGATACCCAGAACCACCTGGGCAGAGTAGCTTGGGCAGCGGGGCCTTGAGAGCGGACACCGGGCACTGGTGCCCAGAGGGTTCCGGAGATTCCGGCGGCCAGTGTGGCTGCGCCTTTGAGGCAGGAATACCCAGGAAGCCACTCTGGGCGAGTAGCTTTGGGGCAGTGGGCCTTGAGGGCGGGACCGCGGCGCTGGGCCAGAGGGTCCGGGTGTTCCGGCGGCCAGGGTGGCTCGCACCTTTGGGCAGGATCCCAGAAAGCCACCTGGGCAAGGTCGAGACTCGATGCGGCTAGCAATTGGCGGAACCCAAACCCCTATGTTGGACTCGCGCCCTGGCGGGACCGGATGGGCCAGAGGGTCCCGGATGAGTCCGGCGGCCATGTGGCTGCGCCTTTGGGCAGGATACCCAGAAGCACCCTGGGCAGTAGCTTCGGAGCCTGGGCCTGAAGGGGGGACCCGGCGCGCTGGGCCAGAGGGTCGAGAGTCAGGCGGCCAGTGGGCCTGCCCTTTGGGCAGGATACGCAGATAGACCTGGGCAGTAGCCTGGGTCGGGCTGAGACCGGGCGGCAGAGAGGTCCGGAGAGTCCGGCGGCCAGTGCGGCTGCAGCCTTTGGGCAGTACCCGGAGAGCCACCTGGGAAGTTAAGCTTTGGGAGCCGGGGCCTTGAGGGCGGACCCGGCGCTGGGCCAAGGGTCCGGAGATCCGGCGGCCAGTGTTCTGGCTGCGCCTTTGGGCAGGATACCCAGAAGCCACCTGGGGCAAGTAGCTTTGGTGGACCTGGGGCTTGAGGGCCGGACCCGGGCGCTGGGCCAGAGGGTCCGGAGATCCGTGCGGTGCCAGTGTGCTTCGCTTTGGGCAGGATACCAGAAGCAACCTGGGCAAGTAGCTTGGGGCTCCTCGCGGGGCCTTGAGGGGAGGACGGGCGCTGGGCCAGTGGGTACCTGAGGATTCCGGCGGCAGGGCTGCTGCGCCTTTGGGCAGGATAGCCTAGAAGCCACCTGGGCAAGTAGCTTGGGTGAGACCGGGGGCCTTGAGGGGGCGAGACCGGGGCGCGGCCAGAGGGTTCCGGAGAGCCGGCGGCCAGTGCGCTGCACGCCTTTGGGTCAGCGATACCCAGAAGCCACCTGGGCAAGTAGCTTTGGGAGCCGGGGCCTTGAGGCGGGACCCGGCGCTGGGCCAGAGGGTCCGGAGAGTCCGGCGTGGCCATGTGGGCTGCGCCTTGGCAGGATACCCAGAAGCCACCTGGGCAAGTAGCTTGGGAGCCAGGTCCCTGGGCCTTGAGGGACGGACCCTGGGCCTGGGCCAGAGGGTTCCGGAGATGCCCGGCGGCCAGTGTCGGCTGCCCTTTGGAGGATACCCAGAACCACCTGGGCAAGTAGCTTGGGAGCCGGGGCCTTGAGGGCGGGCCGGGCGCTGGCCAGGGGTCCTGGATTGTCCGGCGGCGCAGGGCGGCTGCAGCCTTTGGGCAGGATCCCAGAAGCCACCTGGGCATAAGTAGCTTTGGAGCCGGGGCCTTGAGGGCGGGACCGGAGCGCTGGGCAGAGGGACCGGAGAGTCGGCGGCCAGTGCGCTGCGCCTTTGGGCAGGATACCCAGAAGCCACCTGGGCAAGTAGCTTTGGAGATCCAGGGCCTTGAGGGCGGGACCTCGGCGCGCTGGGCCAGAGGCGTCCGGAGAGTCCGGCGGCCAGTGCGGCTGCGCCCTTTGAGCAGGATCCAGCCTGGCTCTCGGGAGCGCGGGCTTGAGGGTGGATACCTGCCACCCTGCCAGGCCAAGATTCCGTGCGAATCAAGTGGACTGCCTTTGGTTGTAGGATAACCCAAAAGCCATGGGCAAGAGGCTTGGGACCGGGCCTCATACCAATTAGCAAAAATGAGGACGCATGGAGCGCAAACAGGAGGCCAGAGGGACAAACTCATGAAAGATTGAGTGGGGACAAAAGTGCTGGCGCGCTTTTGTGATTACAGCATAAGGGACACCACAGCCAGACACATGGGAAGGCACTGGGACAGGTCCGTGCAGCGGGCCGCTGGCAGAGGTGGGGATCCGGCCATGCGCTCCACAGGCGCCAGACAATCGCAAACACGACCCTTCCGCCATGGAAATCAAGTACTCTTTTTTTAACCTAAAACAGAGGAAGTGCTGGCATCAATACCTTAATGCCAAATTGAAAAGCAGAAGTATGAAAGAGGAAGGGACCAAACCATAAGCTCTAAGGAGGAGACACCGTCCTATTTTGCTCCAGGAATGCCAGAACAGGGAAACAGGGATCCTGCACCAAGTTAAACCTGTAGCCTACATCCCCTGAGAGACAGGATCTTAGAGAATTCAGACTTGGAAAATTAAAGAACATAAAGAGGAATTGAGAGAACTAAAAGAGAGAGAATGAAAAAACTCAAAAAGACCTAGAGGGATACAATGACAAACATTGCAGAAAGAACTAAAAGGCAACAGATTGACAACTCCGGAAAGAACTAAGAGGGAGAAAAAAATAAAGAATATCGAGAACTAAAGATGAGAGAATAAAACTCAAAAGAGGACCTAGAGGGTTACAATGACAAACTTCAGAAAGGCAATGGAACATGAAAAAAACAAAAACTCCAAGAAAGAACTAGAGTGGAAGAAAAAAACAAACTCCCGAAAGAAGTAGAAACACTGAAAAAGGAAATGCCAACCAACATTAAGGAGCACCAAGAAGAGACTGAGAAGCAGACCAGAAGAGATTGAGAGAGCTAAAAGGAAATGGAAGTACTAAAGAAACACCAGGATGAAACGAAAAAGGATTAGAACAACAATTCAAATCAAGAAGAAGAGGAAAGAAGCCTCAAAGTGAGACATGGAGGAAGCACGAACAAAAGAATATCAGATTCTGGAAGATAACACAGAGCAATTAACAAAGCTCAAATAAATTGACTACGAAAAATTTAAAAATACACAAATGTGGAACAACCAGGAAATATGGGAACACATATGAAAAGGTACACGTCCATATCATAGGAATAGAGGAAGGAGAAGAATCTCAGAGAATAGTATTGATCAGATCTTTCAAAATGAAATAATAGATGAAAACTTCCCCAAACTAAAAATAGACAAACCCATACAAAACAGAGAGCACATAGGACCCCAAACAGACTAATTTATTAAAGATAGAAGAAACACCCCACGCCATTGTATCAGTTAAAATGCTAGAGGCCAAAAAGACAAATATTCATGAGGCTACAAAAGAAAAACAGTCACACATACAAAGGGAACCCATCAGAATTACAAATGACTCTCGCATCAAACCATGAAGCAATGAAGAACATGGAGGCAAGCATTCCAGTGTTAAAAAAAGGACTATATGTGCCAACCCAGATAACTTTACCCAGCAAAAAATGTCGATATAGTTGAAGGAGAGAGAAAATCCTTCCATGAACATAAACAATATGGAGGGATACATGTCCTGGAAAAACCAACTCTTCAATAAAATACTTGAAGCAATGCAAAGGGCAGAAGAGAGAGCCAAAATCTCTCAAACACCAAGGAAAGAAACTAATAAACATAAACGCATATGAGTCAAAAACCATCAGAAGCTAAAGCCCAAATGGATAATAAAAGGGAAAGGAAAGCAACATCCATCTTTCAATTATAACCTTAAATATTAATGGGCTAAACCCCCCAATCAAAAGGCATAGACTGGAGAATGGATTAGGAAACAAACCATCTATATGCTGCTACAAGAAATCCATCTCAACTTTAACCAGGATAGGCACCAACTTAAGGTGGAAGGGGATGGAAGAAATATTTCGCAAGCAAATGTACAAAAGAAAGCAGTGTTGCATCAAATCAAGAAAAAAAAAACTCAAAATAAGAATAAAAATAAAAAGAAAGAAAGACAAAGAGGGCCACTTACATCTTTATTAAGATGGAAAATTGACGATGAAGATTTCTCCACAATCAATCAAAATAATATGCAACCAAACACTGGTGCACCAAAGACTTTATAAAGACACTTAATTCTCTCAGGATCTCAGCACAGATTTACCCCAGACACTCAATATAGGGGAGCTTCAATACACCCATTTAGTCCCCTAGACAGGTCAACAGGACAAGTATAAACAGAGAGACATCTGAAACTAAAATGATACATACACACACAAATGGGACCTCACAAGCAGCCATGTGTCCGAATATTTCACCCAAACCACCAGAGAATATACACTTTCTCTCAGCACCTCAAAAATCACACTTACCAAAATAGAACTAAATACTGTAAAAAACACAGGAAAACTCAACAAATAAATTTGAAAAATCTTCCATGCATTCTATCAATCACATGCAATAAACTCAATTCAACACCAGATAAACCCTAACATCCTACAGGAATCATCATATGGAGACTAACAACACATCTCCCTGAATAATGATGTGTCCAATGGACGAAGAAAAGTAAAGAAGATAAAACATTCCTGGAACTGAATCGACAATGATAAACACAACAGCAAAAAATCTACACGGGACACTTTAAAAGCAGTCCCAATAGAGGGAAGTTATAGTCTAATTTAGCCTACCATTAAAAAAAACAGTAAAGAACACAAGTGGAATGATCTAACACTTGCAGCTAAAATACTCGAGAAACAACAACAAAATGAACCCTAAAAGAGCAGAAACCGACAGAAATCAAAAATCAGAGCAGAGATCAACGAAATAGAAACAAAGAAAACTAAACCAATACAAAAATCAATGAATCCAAAAGTTGGTTCTTTTGAGAGAATAAACAAGATAGAACAGACCTCTAGCCCAGTTAACCGAAAAGAAAGAGGGAACAACTCCAAATCATGAAATACAATCTGTGGAGAAAGGGGAAACATCACAAACAAGACAATTAAAAGATCCAGACAATATACGGACACTCTTCAAAAAAGCTTATCTCTACTGAATTTGAAAACCTAGAGAAGTGGATGAATATCTGAAATCCTGGGATTCAACCAAAGCTCAACCAAGAAGAGATTGACAAACCTAAACAGACCAATAGTACGGAAGAAATCAGATGTAATAGAGCCTTCCAACCAAAATAATGCCCAGGCCCGGATGGTTTCACAAGCAGAATTTTTATAAAACTATTTAAAAAGACGTACAACCATTACTACTTAAAGATTGTTTAGAAGGATAAAAAACGAGGGACTTCTCCCAAATACCTTCTATGAAGCAAAATTACGCGTACTACCAAAAAACCAGGGAAAGATGCAACCAAAAAGGAGAACTATGACCCATCTCCCTAATGAACACATGATGCCAAAATTCTACACAGGATTCTGGCAAATCGCATTAACAAGACTCAACAATCAAGAAAATCATCCACCATGACCAGTTGGATTCATACCCAGAGATGCACGGGATGGTTCAACATACCAAATAATCAATAATACACATCAAACATATCAATGGACTGAAGGACAAAAACCAACCATCATCTCAAATTGATGCAGAGAAAGTCCTTTGACCAAAATCCACGCATCCTTTTATGTTTAAAGTCCTGGAGGGAATTGGGCCTAGAGGAATATTTCTCAATTTAATCAAGCCATACTAACAGGAAACCCCAGCCATATCATCCTAAATGGGGGAAATTGAACAGAAGCATTCCCCTTGAAAGGTAGGAAACTCGGCAAGGCGGCCCCTGTCACCACTACGGCCTCTTCAATATACGTGCTGGAATCCCTTGCAAGGTCAAATAAGGCAAAAAAGGAAAATTAAGGAGTTCTAAATTGGAAAGAGAGGAATCAGCTATCCCTTTTTTCTGATAGATAAGATTTTCTTACTCTAAGGGATGCTAAGAGAACTCCACCAGAAAACTCCGTGCCATGATTAAGAGCTTGGTAAAGTGGCAGGATACAAAATAATCTAGAAAAATCAGTAGCCTTCTTTACCCCAACAACAAGCAACTGAAGGACTACAAGGAACCGTCACGAAATAACACAAATAGCCTCAAAACAAAATAAATACCCTAGTGAACAATCCTAACAAAGACAACCAGGATCTCTACAACAAAATTTTTAAACCCACTGAAAAAGGAAATTATGGAAGACATCAGAAGTTGGAAAACCTCCCATGCTTCATGGATTGGGAAAATAATATAGTAAAAAATGCCCATCCTATCCCAAACTAAGTGTAACAGATTTAATGCAATTCCCAATCAAAATCCCGCAAGAGTTTATTCAACAGGCTTGGAAAAAAAAAATCCTCAAATTCATTTTGGAAAAAACAAAGACCCCGAAGTAGCCAAAGCAACCCTGAGTGAATAGATGCAATACGGGGGGATCGCATACGCAGACATCATACCTTATATCTACAGGGCTATAGTCATAAAAAACAGCCTGGTACTCGGCAAAACAACACACAGTTGACCAAGGGAATAAAACCTGAAGATCCAAAACCTGCAGCTCATACAATTCAAGAAGCCACCACATATTGACAAGGGGGCCAAGAAAGCACAATGGGAGAAGACAGCATCTTCAGCAAGTGGTGTTGTCAAAACTGGATCACCACTTGTAGAGGAATAAAATTAAACCCTCACTTCCACCTTTGTAAAAAGGTCCACTCCAGATTGTGACACAAAGACCTCAACGTGAGCCCCAACCTTCTGGGAGGCGTGAATAGATAGGAGAAGCGTTGGCAGCAGACTACAAGACAGTAAGTGTAGAAAGACTTTCCTAAATCAGACAGCAGCTGCCACAAGCAAATACGATCGCACAAACTGACAATGTGGACCTAACATCCTTAAAGTCAAAAGCTTTCTGACATCAAAGAAGCAATAAAGGAAGTAAGGAGAGACCCACAGAGGGGGAGGAACCTTCACAGCAGATACATCTGAAAAACATTAATTTCTAGAGTAATGACAAGCTAACTCAAAAAACCAAAGAAGAAAAGAAAACAAATGAACTCACTCAAAAGATGGGAGAAAATAATCTGAATAGAGACTTCACAGAGGAGGAATTTAGAGATGGCTGAGAAACATCTTAAAGAACTGTTCAACATCATTTTAATAATTAAGGAATGCAAATTAAAACCACTTTGAGATATCATCTTACTCCAAAAGAACTGGCTAGAGCAGGAACAACAAATGATTACCAAATGCTGAGAGGTTGCGCGGGAAAGGGAAACACCATTCCATTGCTGGTGGAATGTAACTTGTACAGCCCTAGGGAAAAGCAGTGTGGAGAACACCTTTAAAAGAACTCAAATGAGCCAGTTCCATTTGACCAGTCATACCACTCCTGTGATAGTATACCCAAAGAGACGTCGTTCGTTTACCACAAAGAGATACATCACACTATGTTTATGTGCAGCTTCTGTTCACAATAGCAAATAAGCTGGAACCAGCCCAGGTGCCTCACACTGAGAGTGGATAGAGAAAATTGGTACATGTATACAATGGAGTTCTAATGCAAGACGGTAAGAGGACAACATCAATGAAACTGTGGCAGGTAAAATGGATGGAGTGGAAGACATATGTTAAGTGATAACACATCCCAGCAAACATACAAACGACAAATGGTGGCACTCATATGTGGATGCTAGTACCAATACCCAGAATATAAATATTTTCTTCAGGGAGGG
The DNA here is from genome assembly GCA_009823505.1 of Rhizomys pruinosus. Taxonomy (NCBI): domain Eukaryota; kingdom Metazoa; phylum Chordata; class Mammalia; order Rodentia; family Spalacidae; genus Rhizomys; species Rhizomys pruinosus. Next base: position 799,524 of record VZQC01000876.1, on the reverse strand, counting down.
GATGCATAGCTAAAAGGAACAACAGAAAGACTGCATCAGAAAATGGACTGAAATGGTGATGGGAAAGGGGGGATGGGTGGGAGAAGGGACAACACGGGTGTATAAATTTCCCGATTAAGGCATAATTTAATTGAACGTGAGTCAACAAGTACTCGGAATTTTCCTAACACTGTATACAGGAATACAGGGTGTTTTAGGAACTTCAGTAAAAAGTAATATATGGTATATTAAACAACATTGTTTACAGACTCTGATAAAACGGTATGCATCTGAGTTAAATGTATAGTATAATTTGCTGTTGTCCACTTTGTTTTAACACAAATTGTGAAGAGCAATTAACTTTGGGACTGGCCAAATACAAATGTTCTCTATAATTTCTCTGTTGTACAGTATCACCTTGTAGCATTCTCGTTAAGATTATTTAA
>VZQC01000876.1:782571-797556 GCA_009823505.1 Rhizomys pruinosus | reverse complement strand
GAAATATGCCTGATCTGAATTGGAAAATGATGTACGAAATGCACAAAGCATCAATAAAAATTAAATTAAAAAAAAAAAAACAAAAAAAAACTCCAGTTCCAGGAGATCTGAGGTCCTCTTCTGGCTTCTGTGGGTAATGTATGCATGGGTGCATTTACATAAATACAGGCAAAGCATTCATATACATAAAATAAATATGGATAAATAATTTAAGAAATGAAGATTAATAATTGAAATATGGCTTCAATCTACTTTATTCTTGGTATCCCATGGCTAAGGGATGTTGATACACAGGGTTTGCAGAGGCTTAAAACAGCAGTGACTAAATTATCCCACTGAGGCCTCAGGTTTGATCTGCCATGAAGTGAACAGGTGTGTGTGGAGGAGGGGAGGCAGCAGAATCCACTCTGTGCCATCTCCCTTGCTTCTGACAGGGGTGCAGCTTCTTCTCCTTTGGGGCTGGAGAGAAGCCTCAGCAGTTAGGAGCACCTACTTCTCTTGCAGAGGACCTGGGATCTATTCCCGGTACCCACATGGTGGCTTACAACTGTTGTTCCAGGAGAGGGATTTGATGCCCTCTCCTTAACTCCTTGGGCACCCAAACAAATGTTACAAACTCATGCAGGAACACAGGAAAACAATCTTTCTTTTTTCTTTCTTCTTTTTTTTTTTTTTTTGGTCTTTTCGAGACAGGGTCTCCCTGTATCCCCAGCTGTCCTGGAACTCACTCTGTAGATCAGGCTGGCCCTGAACTCACAAAAATCTGCCTGCCTCTGGCTCCCGAGTGCTAGGATTAAGGTGTGTGCCACCAAGCCCGGCTAGGAAAACAATCTTTAAAATGTAAAGATCTGTCCTAAAGCTAAAAAGGACTCCTGATTGGGTGGGAGGTGGCGGGGTGGAGTAAGAGGTGTGCGGACATGAACATCCTTGACTTGCCAAAAGTTACATAATGCCTGAGCGTAAAACATATGTGTTTCTGGGTGTCTGGAACAGTGGAAGGAGCTGCCCTGTTATGATAAGCTGTAGGGTGTGGGGTGTAGGCTGTAGGCTGTAGGGTGTAGGGTGTAGGCGTCCAAAAGATGCTAAGCTTCTAAGGAGAGGAAATGGTCTGAGCATGAATACATGAGAGGACACAGAGGAAAGCAAGGCATGCCTGGTAAAAGCTTTCAAGTCCCTCTGAGGGAGACAGGTAAGACAGCATGCTATTCTGGCAATTATAAGGGAGCAAGCATTGCACATTCTGGGACCCAGTTGTGACCTTCCCAGTCCTGAAACTACAGGGGATCCCAGCTCTGACCACAGAGTGCTTGCCACACACAAGCTCCGTGGACTACCTAGCAAAGACACAAACCAGGCTCCACTCTTCACGTGGCACAAATCACAGGCAGTGTGCTTGGAAAAATAGAAAAAAAATCAAACAGCATTTTAAAGGCCAATGTTGGGAGCCAGACTCTTAAAGTAGCAGCAAAGACTGGCAGTTTGAAAGGGGCTCTGTTCCTCGCATGCCTGAGGTCATAATCTTCAGCTTGAATGCTGGAAGGAAGGGCAGAGAGGAGGAAGATGCCGGAAGGAAGGACAGAGGTGAGGAAGTCCTTGTTTTTAAGCTTTTGCTTGCAAAAGCCACATAGAACATTTGATGAAAAGGTGATGGTTGTGGCACCTGGCTGCAGTGATTGCTGACTGCCCTGGGGTCGGACCTGGTTCAGCCTTTCCCTCTACCAGTGGAAGACAGCCCAGGCCTGCTAATCAACTGCTAACTCAACCAAGGTCACTGACGCTAGCTTTCTTTTGGTTGACCCAAAAAAATGTGTAGGTGATTCATCGTTCGTTTTTCTGGGACTGCGTTCTTCCACCCGAGTAAGAAGGGGGGGATTCGAGGAACTGAATAGAAGGTCTTTCTTTGGGCGCTCCAAGGAACATATTTTGATGATTAGCTTCAGTCGAGTTCAGAGTGGGTTTTCCAAACAGCCAATTGGGGCAGGAAAAACAAGGCCTTGGGAGTCTTCTCAGGAGCCAATGCTATATTTAAAGCTGCAGTAGAGCTGTAGTTTAAGGTTGGAGAATGCTATAATTAAGGTCGCAGGGTTGTTTTCATTAGAAGCCTCCTGCCACTGTCGCTCTCCACGCTTCCTGTGGGTTCTTCTGCAGCCTGCTGGGAACTGTCCGTCCCTCTCGGTCCCAAAGCTGCGTCTTTCCTTTCAGGTCCTCCCCTCTGACAGCTGCCGCTGGCAACTCTTACCACGTCAGGTTTGTACTTGTCTCACTCCTTTCCATTTTAGTCTCACAACCTTATTCCTTCCTAAAAGCCGCACCTGGCACCCTGGGACAGCCATCTCCTCTCCTGGTCCTTGCCCGTCCTCCTGGATCATCCTCTGCTGCCTCTCGCTGTGTTCTCGGTGACTGCAGAGCCTGGAGCCCTCCTAAGCTCTCCTTTGCCCAAGCATCATCCCTCCCTTCCCTGCCCTTTGGTACCCTCACTGGGACATCCTTGGCCTTTGGGGTGGCATGATTTTTCATCAGATGGGATTCACCTGCTCTCTAGGGACATCTGACATTCCAGTCTGGCCCTTAAATGCCAGGAGCAATTCTTGGTCATTGTGTTAACCTCAGATGTCCATGTCACCTAAGAAACTAGGGCTTTTCAGCCTGTCCAGAAACTTTTCCTGTCACATCCACAACTAGTCTCCTAGGTGAGCATAGCCCTTCCTTCGCTCTCTGGATCCCCAAGATGAGAGAGGTGGAAAGCGCCCACCAGTCTGCCTGATCCGTGTTGCTCCTATGGTCTGTGAAACCCCAGCATTTTTCACTGCTTAGGACGTGTTCCCTTTGCTATGGTCCACTCCCTCCTCTGAGCTTCCTCTTCTGTCATATGAGACAGTAGTGGCACCCTCCATGACCCAGAACTGCCACCCAAATGCAGCATGATGCTGTACGGGCTGTACGAGTAGCACTTGGCAGGCAGCAGTGGTCTGATGAAGGGCAGCAACTACTTTTGCTGGTGTTATTTTTCTACCCAGTTCCAATCACAGCTGTCCTCTATTACCATGTCTCAACCCTCATCACCCTCAGGACCAATTTCCAACTTCCAAGGAATCCATTTTTCAAAGTGTGTCCAACAGAATGTAATTCTAAAACATCCTTCGTGGGGAAAAAAAAAAAAAACTCTCGGCAAACATTTCAAGACAAAAAAGTCTTGGGGGATAAAAAAGGAAGCCCATTTAAATTGAATTTTGTGTTTCTCAGACTTACTTGATCTCAGAACTTGCTGGCAATCTTTGAAAAACATACATGCACTGATCCCACGGAACCAAGATTCAGAGGCACCCTATGTTGGGGAGTGTCACTCCGAACAGTGCCAGCATTGGCTTGGATTGCTCCTTTATCCTCTGCCCTCCACACGAATGTGGGGAACACTGGTTGAAAGTCCATAGAAAGAATCTGCAGGTCTCATCTCCACGCTGGCTGCAGCTCAGCCTGGCAGCTCTCTGGACATGAAGCTTACTGCTGTTCCATCTGCTCATCTCCAGTGTCTGTCACTGCACCCTGCCCCTGAGCTTCCTCTCATCTAAACAGATACAACTGCTCTCCACCCACCTGTGACCCATCCTGAACCCAAGAACAGCCTTGTGCAGGGTCAGAGTCTCTGTCTCTCTCTCTCCCTCCTGCCCTCCCTCCTTCCCTCCCTCTCAGGCAGTGTCAATTAGCTCACCCTGTTTTCCTCTGGACCCCAGGCAGCTGGAGCAGTTCTGAAAAGATGGACGCCTTTGAGTTCCAACTCCTTTCTCCTGCACTAGTTCCCTCTAAATGTCTGCATCTCAGTCATGCACAGCTTAAGTGACTAGGTGTGGAAAGAGACCCCTGCTATTTGGAGCAGGTCAGGCCTTGGTTACCACACTTCAAATGAGTAACCCCTTGACACAACACCCCTTCTAGGAACTTTCCGAAGAAGATAACCATGCAGCCAGCAAAGGTGTAGGTAGAGGTGACCCCTCTACCTTCACTCAAGGAAAGAACATGGCGACTTCAATGGGCAGGCTTAAGAGGCTGGCCAAATTCCTGTGGAGTCATGCTGTGGATCATGACAACCATTAAGAAATGTAGATCTGAATTTATTGCCTGGAGAAAATGTGTATGTCCTTCTGTTAATTCTTTGTTTTTGAGACAGGTTCCCTCTGTAGCCCCAGATGGCATGGAACTCACTATATAGACCAGGCTGGCCTTGAACTCACAGAGATCTGCCTGCCTCTGCCTCTGCCTCTGCCTCTCGAGTCCTGGGATTAAAGGCATGCACCACCACACAAGGCCTTCTGTTCATTCTTTAAAAAAATATTTTAGGCACGACACGGGTGCACAGACCTACATTCATACACATGCAAAAATAAAAAAAAATTTAAAAAAAAATATTTTAGGCCTAGAAATTGAACTACATCTCCAGTCCCTTTTGTTAATTTAAAAAATACACATGGGGCCTGTAAGATAGTTTAGTAGGTGGTGGCATTTGCTACCTGAGGACCTAACTTTGATCCTCGGAGCTTGTATGGTAGAAGGACAGAACTGAACGCAGGAGTGGTCCTCTGACCTTCGCACACGAGTATGGCATATGCCACAGCAAGTAAGCAAAGAAAGAAATGTAAGAGTAACAAAAGTACGTAAGAACAACATGGAAAGCATCCTCGCACCTATGTGGGAGAAAGTCCTGGTATAAATGCTTTCTGGAAGGATGTCCACTACCTCCCATCAGTGGTCGGCTCAGGTATAGGTGCTATATTTTTTCCTTTTCTAAAAATTTTGTAACAATGAGTTGGCATAAATATGTTCAAGTCTTATGCAGGTTTCTCCATTCCTTCACTAGAGATTATTTTTCTCAAGTAGTTCTTCATCAGCAAGCTCCGCCACTTCCTTGTCTCTTGTGTCCCCTTGAGTACTGGCCATCCTGACCTTGAAATTCCCTTCAAGCCCAGCTCCACTTCTTACTCCAAACACCTACTTCCTCTTTCTAGAAACTTCTCAAACCTGAGGTCCCTGCAGCTTGGCTCCACTTGCCCCCAAGCAGGTCCATTTTTCTCACGGTTTGCTAACGCTCCACTAACTCTGGTCACAACTGACTGTGGATCATCTTACCGCCCCCAACCCGGAACTCCTTCCTCTCAGATCCCATGACACTGCTGTCCCAGCTCTTTGTCTCTCTTCCTCCCTCTCTAGAAGTAGAGATTTCCCGACACAGGATAAAGTCTTAAGACAACGACTCCAGGGAGAGGTGAGAGGTGGCAAGCAGGCCTTCTCCTGACGAGCCCTTCAGGCTCTCCAAGGCCAACAGGGACAACAAGGCACATGGCTGCCCTGGCCTCTGGCTCTCAGCTCCTGTCAACAAGTCCTCAACTGTCCATCTACCTGCATACCTAAGGCTCAGCCTCTTCCAGTGATCTGCTCCAAGTCACCGCACACTTCTTTCTGAAGCCCTTCTGAAAGCTCACTTGCTCTTTGGGACTCCTGCTGAGTGCGCTGTCCATTCCATTCCTTTGCTTTCTCTACCACCTGCCCTGACTATCCAGTCTGTGCTCAGTGTGCATGCCTTGTGCCTGCCACACATTTAGCAAGGCTGCTTCTTCTTCAGATTTCATGCCTCCTCTCCGACAAAGCAGGTCTTCCGTACATGTGGGCTGGCTGGAAAAGAACAGGGTGACATTCCAGAATAAGCAGCTTGGGTTCAGATGGAAGTAAAGGTATTTCCCCTGAAGTGTGAAGAAAAGCCTGTGGTCTCTAGTAGAGATGTTGGCATTGCTGGAAACATGGGCTGGGACCTCAGGGAAATGTGACTGATGCTACCACTATAGTCCCATTTGGGGGGTACCCAGCGGGACCCCAGAAGTCCACATCTGAGGGCACAGGAGCACCCAGAAAACAGAAGAACCAATGCCACCCACACTCTCCTTGAGCCTCTTTCACAACACTTGCCACTTTCAGCTTCTTTTGCATGACTTGGGGGACACAAATCTTGTGGCCCAGTGAAAGGAAAGCTCCTTGGGACGCAGGGCAGTATCTACGCTTTTTCTTCGTATCTGTCTTGGCCGCTGATATACCCTGGCCTCTAACGTCTAGTTAATACACGCTAGTTAAATAGAAGCACGGGGGCTGGAGCGATGGCCTAGCGGTTAAGAGCGCCGACGCTCTTGCAGAGGACCCGGGTTCGATCCCCAGCACCCACATGGCGGCCGAAAACCGTCTGAAACTCCAATTCCAGGAGAACTCCAGTTCCAGGGGAGTCCGACGCCCTCTTCTGACCTCCGCGGCATTGCACGTCACGGGTGCACAGACTTGCATGCAAACAATACATTCATAAACATACGGAAATAAATAAAATTAAAAAAAAAAAATAGAAGCACGGTCTTTATCAGATTCCTGGAGTAGGTCCTGAGGATATCCTGGTGTGATTCTTTCTTTTAAGAGCTCAGCCTAGTGGGACTGTTTACACAATAAACAAATTTCCTGGGCACCCTTGAGTGCCAGGGAAAAGGCCGGTAGAAACACCACGCTCATGAAACCCATGCTTTGCTACCACCCTGGGGGACCATCCAGGTTACATATGAAGGGACTGAGGCCCATGCAATTCAATAGCTGTGTCCCAGTGACAAAGCCAATCTGTGCTAGGGCTGGGCTGACCTCAGGGCTCCAATGTTCTTGACCCATGCTCATACGATATTAAACACAGGTGTAGTGTATGCAGGAGAGTAGCACCGCCCACCATGCTGCCCCATGCCAGCTCTAACAAACACTCAGAACAGCTGCTTGTCCCTGGTAATTGCCAAGCTAGCCACCCCAGCGCCTATGGCAAAGCAGAATTTTTTTCCCTCTTTTTCACAAATTAGCTCTGGGATGCAAATCTTCTGGTTTTAAAGTTATACCAGATGTGCAGCAGGACGACCATTTTTATGAGGGGACAGTTGTGGAGCTGATCACAGCATCCGACTTCCTTTCCTGAGGGCTCCAAGGTCCCTGATCGGCCCGTTCGGGTCTGGCTCTTTTCACCTCTGTACCATCAGCTCCTGTTTTCCAGCCCAGGTTCCTTTTAGCGCTCAGAGTTCTGGGGATGGTGGGCAGGCCCACTGGCTCCTGAATGCACATGACCTTTTCCCAGACCAGCAGAGAAATGAGCTTTGCCGCCACGGTGCTGATGGAATGTCAATCACGGCGCTGCATGGGTGCCACCTTTTGTCCTCCTAGCATCCCCTTGGCATGTGCCTCAGGCTCTTCTCTCAATCCCCAGGAATGGCTTGTTCCTCTACTACTGGAGACTGGTGCAGTGTGACTCTCGGGGCATAGCACACATCTCTCAGGGGCAGAGGCCCACACCAAATGCCTGCTTCCAACCACCCTTTACTGAGTCACTTCCTCTCCCCCAAGTGGTTGGTACTGGAGCCCAGAGCTCCTGAGCCTCAGCTCAGAGACCACCCAGGAAGAGAAGGGGCCCAGGGAGGGGAAATGACAGAACTGGAGTCTTTGAGTTGCAAATCAGGCACCTTCCAAGTCTGAAATCTTCTTCTTCACAGCTTCTGGGGGGTCTGGGAGGGCTCCCATCAAGCCTGTCACAGGAGGTGTGGAAACTATTTCACAGGTGGCTGTAATGGCTCAGACAAGTCAATGGGATACTCTGTGATGGGTTTGTCACCAAGGGGCTGGTGGCAGGTGTGTGCTCCTAGGGTTATGTGTGAGAGAGGCCAGGTGCCAGTTTACATCAAAAGCCATGACCACCTGGGAGGCCTGGCCAACCTTGTGAGGCAGGAGTTGTGCCATTCGACCCATCCCCAGAAACAGCTCGCCTGGCAGGGCAGGCCTCGGGCACCCAGCAGCTGTCTGTTCAACAGCCCTGTCTTCCTGTTTAAGTACCATTCCCACCAGTGTCCCCTTCCTTCATAAAGCATCACACATCACTGTGTTTGTTTTGAGCAGGAGACTGTGGTCCTTTGCCAGCAGATGTAACCGGAAGATTGATGGGGCCTCAGAGGAGTCGGCAAAGCCAGGCTCCTTTGGGAAGGGCCCGCCATCCTGCTCTGAAGGACACTTTGCTTTTTCCACTCGAGTGGGGAAAACTCTTTATACTCCGGATTCCCAAAGGTCCAATATTTGCTGTCTGTGCCTTCCCTGCCCTTTCCATCACAAGTAGAGGCAGGGGCTCTTCCTGGCTGTTGGGGACAGAGGCAGCTGGGAGTCAATGCCCTCCACCACCCTGGCAGCTCTGCACCCTTCTTTCACAAGAGATCACTGAGGGTTTCTAAAAAGCTGTCCTGAGATTTATGGTGGTGTGTCGTGCTGGCATCTGGGGAGGAGGCACCTGGATTGGAGCAGGGGAGGAGGTGAGTGGGCAGGACCAGGCTTCCCTACCAGCCATGGTTCATGCTAGGATCTCCCACCAGATAGTGCACAGCTCTGTGCCACCCCCCCCATCCCTGCCTTTGCCTCTCTATATTTTCTCTTATACATGTGTCTGGAATGTTGGTGGGACCAAAGCACTCTGAGAATGTGCAGTGTCCTAGGCCCAGGGCAACTTGTGGCTATGGTAAGATGCACTCTAAAAGTTTTCCAGAGCCTTCTGGAAATGGCCCTACCACAGGACTACAGACAGGAGGGGAGGGGTCAGGTGGGCGAGGCTCCTGAGTTTGGTTATTGGTTATAACCGTTTGGCTCACCCCAGTCAGTCTAAGACCCAGTGAGGCCACCAGGAAGCACAGGCAGAAGGTGCCAGAGGCCAGGCAGAAGGAGGTAGAAGGGCAGGGGTGTCTTTCAGACTGGTGGTCAGGAGCCCTGGACTCTAAACCTTTAGTGAGCTGTAGCAGTGTTACCAGCTTTGGAGTTTGTGGAGTTCAATAAAAAAATTGAAGGGGAGGAATTCCTATTTAAAAAAATTGAAGAATTTCATTGACAGCATTAAGTAGTACTTTAAACCAAGCATGGGGTTCCCCTGGGACTGCTGAACAGGTGGCACATCCACAGAGCCAATCCTAACTCTTTGAGTCTCAGTTTCCCCAATTCTATAGTGCTGAGGCTAAACTGAATCAGAGGTTTGTCCGTGGGGCCCTTTCTCCATGTGAAGTCTCAGACTGTTGATACCAGAGAGAAAAACCACAGGTCTGGTTAAAGCAGGCTTGAGAGGTGGAGGCCATCTCCTGGTGCTACCTGCCTTCCTCTCTGCCTCAGGAACACCCAGTCCTGCAGATATCCCAGGGTCCTTTGAATAAGTGTGTGTATGCGTGTGTGTGTGTGGGGGGGGTGTTGGTGAAGATCTTGGGGTAGGATCAAGCATCTCCCAGCTGCTATAGGAGAAGCACTGAAAGGCACTGGGGAGGGTACCAGAGCCTCTAACCTCTTCTGTCCCTTGAGGCTCCAAAGCCTGCTTCTTCCAGGCCCAGCATGAATTCCTCAGGAACCTCAAAAAGGCCAGGCCCAGAAGTGGCTGCCTGGGATCAGGACTGGCTCTTATCTTCATCCCAAGGCACCGGGGTGACTGTCCCTAACTTGTCAGCAGCCTTCTATTCTGGCCCTCACAGCTTCCTCAGCTACTCTGTCCCAGGTCAGAGGTCAGGGCGGGTCAGGTAGGGTTCAAGGTTGAGAAGGGCAGGGCCCGACGGGTGTGCAGAACGGCAGGCCTGTCTTGGGGAAGGGGCTGAAGTCAGTGGGAGAAGCCTGGGCCTGGGCAGGGACGGCTGGAGACTCTGGGATGGACCTCTGCTGGGATCTGCGCTACTACATCTTTCTGGGCTGACTGGAGTGGGCTTTAAACTTGTTTTGAGAGACAAGGAACCACGCCGAGCCCAGGGCTGCAAGGGGGCGCGCAGAGCCCATCTGGTACTGGGGCCAGCACCTCTCCAGGGGGCAGTCAGAAGGGCAGGGGGCCCGAACTGGAATTTCCCCCCCATCTCTGGGCCGCCTGCAGCCCAGACGCTGGCAGCCCAGGCGCCAGGGTGTCCTAGCCCGGGCGGGGGTCCGCTTACCTTTCATCGTCCCTTCTGCCCGGGCCTCCGCAGGGCCCTGCTGCACTGGAGCAGTGGTGGATGGGGCGGGAAGCCGGGGTCCTCCCCAGGCACCGACCGCTGCGTCTAGGCGCGCAGGGCGGGGGTGGGGCTCGCCCGGACTGGCATCCCGCGGCGGCCCAGGAGGAGGCGGCGTGCCCGCAGCAGGGTCCCGGGGGTCGCAGCTGGGCCGCCCCGCCGCGCTGCCAGCCGGAGCCGGGCGAGCTGTGCCGCCGCCCCGCGCCCGGCGCCCGCTCTCCCGGCCTCCCGCGCATCCCTCCCTCCGCCTCCCGCCCTCCCTCCTCGTCACCACTTGGGCCCCGGCCCAGATCAACTTCCTTGGTATTTTCAAAACTGCCGCGGCCCGGCCTCTTTGTGCCCGAGATGCGCGACGACGGGGGCGCGCGGGAGGGCTGGCTCGCCACCGCCGGGGATGGCGCAGCTGAGACCGCGGCAGGGGCGGGTCCCGAATCCGGACCCCGGATTCCAGCCCTGCACGAAGTAGAGAGACCCAGGAGCGAGGAGTCCTGGGTACCAACCCAGCGCCCACTGTTAGGTTTGCTCAGGACTGTAAGTCCCTCGGTCGCGGGCAGATCTGCACCGCTTTGGCACTCTTTGGTCACCATGGCTCTGCCACTGCGGAGCTGAGGGACATCCAAGTCTGTTCTGCAAGAAAGAGCTAGGCCTGGAGCACTCTCAAATTCTCCAACGCTGTGGCAGGGCCTCCCGCTGTAAAGCACAAAGGAGGGGAAGTGACCTCAAACATGTAGCTGACTCTTGTCTGAACCGACCCTCTTGTGTCATTTTGCATTAACTGAGCTCAGCAAGTAGGCTCTGTCTAAGCTCTAGGGAAAGGGACGACATCTATCTGTAAAAGAGGACCTGAAAGTCAGTAATTGAGCCACAGCCTAGAGATATGATGGAAGTTATCACAAGAAAGGGCGGGGACCCCAGGTGAGGACAGCCTAGCCTAGTCTCTGGTGGTGACTGGGGAGTGGAGACTGGAGAAAGCTACATCAAGATTAGCATACAGAAGCAGCCAATTGTTAGAGGAAGTCTGGAAGCCCTTCCCCACTTGGGCCTCATACAACAAACAGAGCATGCGCAAGAAAAGCCCCAGTTACACAGCCCTTGGACAGGCGGGGTGTTATGTAAATGACTCCCAAAGGGTTCTCAAGCCTCCTGGCCAGCTAACTAGGCCACTCCCATTCTCCTAGTGCTCCCTGGCCTCCACCCAGAATTATTACTTTATGTGTATGAGTGTTTTGCCTGCATGTATGTAAGTGCACCATGTGTGTGCAATGCCTGTGGGGGCCAGAAGAGGGTGCCAGAGCCTTTGGATCTGGAGTTATGGGTAGCTGTTTGCTGTGTGGGTGCTGGAAACAGACACAGGTCCTTTACAAGAACAGCCAGTGTTCTTAATTGCTGAGCCATCTTTCCAGTTCCTCTTTTCCTTTCTTATTTATTTATTTATTTATTTATTTATTTATTTATTTATTTATTTGTATGACTGTACTGTCTGCATGTAGGTTTGTGCACCCGTGTCATGCAATGCCGCGGAGGTCAGAAGAGGGCATCAGATTCCCTTGGAACTGGAGTTCTCCTGGAATTGGACTTACCGAGGGTTCTCAGACGCCATGTGGGTGCTGGGGATCGAACCCGGGTCCTCTGCAAGAGCAGTTGGCGCTCTTAACCACTAGGCCATCTCTCCAGCACCTCTTTTCCTTTCTTTAAAAAAATATTTTATTTATTACTTTATGTGTATGGGCTTATTGTCTGCATGTGCCTTGTGCAATACCTGAGGAGGTCAGAGGAAAGCATCAGATCCCCTGGAACTGGAGTTACAGACAGTTGTTAGCTGCTGGGTGGGTGCTGGGAATTGAACCTGGGTCTTCTGCAAGAGCAGCTAGTGCTCTTAACAGCTGAACTATCTCTCCAGGCCCCCCTTTCCCTTTCTTAATAAAGAGTCTATTTCTGTTTGTAACCATGTGTCCCTGGTTCAAGTTTTGATCCCTGGGACTCAGATCAATCTGAGTGTAACACTGATTCTACTACCCTGCTGTCCACTTCTGCCCCTCCATGTCCTATTCCTATTAAGGACAGAGCAAAGCACCCAACGTCCAAGGGGAGAGAGAATGTTCTCCTTGACCCAATGATAGCCACTGCCATTCACAAACCCCAGCAGATCACAGAGGGCAAGACTCAATGATCTGTAGTCTGCTCACTTTGCCAAGGCAAGTCTATTGTGCAAAGTGCATTGTTGCATGATCTCATCAGACTCTCATAGAACCTGTAGGCAGGGAGCCCAGAAATTATGCTTCCCATTTTACAGATGAGACAGGTTCTGAGAGGACACTGCCTTGCCTGGTAATGGTCATGGTATACTTCTGTGACCTAGTATCTGGATTCTGAGTCTGCCCCATGAGTCTGAATTTCTGAAAATCATGGTGCCGATCAGAGGGGTGCTTTGTAGGCACCAAGTAGACATTCACATCCATCAAAAGAAATTTGATCTTGCCCGACATGGCAGCGCATGCCTTTTATCCCAGCACTTGGGAGGCAGAGGCAGGCGAATCTCTGTGAGTTCAAGGCCAGCCTGGTCTACAGAGCAAGCTCCAGTCCAGCTGGGACTAAAGGGAGACCCGGTCTCAAAAATACCAAAGGGGGGGGGACTTCATCTCAGTGGTCTCCTGGATATTAACTTGTCTGACCCCCTGTATTAGTTACTTTTCTTGTTTCTGAGACAAAATATGTGACAAAAGCAACTTAAGGAAAAGGGCGTTTATTTGGGCCAAAGCTCAGTGGTAAGTGGTAATGTTGGGATTTAAGCTTCGCCAGGTGAAATCCAACACTTGTAAACTCAGCCACAGCCTCTCATAAAAGGTGCTTAGATATTTGTGGCACAAAGAACACAAAGTGATTCTTGATTTTATCCATGTTTTCTGAAGTGGTGGGAAAGGGCCTCACATTCATGTGAGAGGGAGAGTACCCTTCTACTGCCTCTCTGGGTTTGAGGATATTTGCATCCTAAATGTTGCTATGAACATGCAGCTCCATCAAGAGTCCTGAAACCTGCTGGCATCTGGCTACAGATGAGCCTTGGGTGAGGAGAGCAGGGCTAGGGCCAGCTCTGAAGAGGCAGAGGGGTACTGGGGTCTTAAAACCCCTGAGCTATGGGGAGCGCCCGCCTTTAATTCCAGCACTCGGGAAGCAGAACCAGATGGATCTTTGTGAGATCAAGGGCAGCCTGGTCTACATAGCAAGTTCCAGATCCGCTGGGGCTACAGGGAGACCCGGTCACAAAATGAACAAACAAACGAACAAATAAACAAACAAACCCAAAACAAGAAAATGATCAGGGAAGGGCTGGAGAGATGGCCTAGCGGTTAAGAGCGCCGACCGCTCTTGCAGAGGACCCGGGTTCGATCCCCAGCACCCACATGGCAGCCGAGAACCGTCTGAAACTCCAATTCCAGGAGAACTCCAGTTCCAGGGGAATCCGAGAGACCCTCTTCTGACCTCCGCGGCATTGCACGACACGGGTGCACAGACTTGCATGCAGACAGTACATTCATACACATACAGAAATAAATAAAATTAATAAAAAAAAAATGATCAGGGACAGGAACCCAGCTTTTCAAAGTGGCAGGAAAGAGCTGAGGCAACTGTGTGATTTGGAGTGAAGAGAGAAAACTGAGGGGGCCAAGCAGGCCCAAGGGGAGGCCTTGACACAGTCAAGGGGAGGCCTTGACACAGTCAAGGGGAGGCCTTGACACAGTCAAGGGGAGGCCTTGACACAGTCAAGGGGAGGCCATGACACAGTCAGTCAAGGGGTAGCAAGTAGGGTTTCCTAGAGGCCACGCCAGACTACAAGTTCAGATACCTCTACCCACAGAGGAGTCGTGGAATGCCTCCCACTGAAGGACCTGTCTATAGGACCATTGAGAGCCGGCGAAATCTTGGCGGTCAGAACAGAGGCACTGGTACCCGTAGCTGGGGAGGATGGGGAGACCGCAGGTCGCAGTGCTCACCTCCAGCTGCTATGGGAGGGGCTGGCTGTGCATACAGATGCCAAACCATTGTTGAAAATCAGAAGCAATGGCTAAGGATAGAAGCGTAGAAGTAGAAGTGGGGTCGCTGGCGGTTGGTGGATCCAGGGATTCATGAAGACGGAGACCCCAGTGTTCTTGAGCAGTGTTGACATTTGCTCAGATTTTTGGTTTTCCCCAAACCCATGCTCTCAAGCCTTCTTGGGGTTCCCCAGACACAAATTCTCTTTTCTAATTCAGGCAAAACTAAGCATCTTCCTGCAAGTGTCACTGTTCTGTCTCTGCGCTAATGCGCCACCTCTCCAGCGCTGCTCTCCCGGGCCTGCCTCTGGCAGCATCTGCACTTTTCCTTCCACTGGCCAGCTTCCCCCACACTCCTTAGAATTCACCAGCCTCATGCTCAGAAGTCACTCTTTTCCTCCTGGTTACCACGCAGAATGGTCTCCACGCTTGCGACCCCTCTGTGTTGTGCAGTTAACACTGTCAGTTGTCATGACTGAGAGCGCTGGAGAGAAACAGAACAATCGGATGCATGAATGACTGTCCCCTTCGCCCTCAGGGTCTCCAGACCCCAGTGGACGCCTGGAGCTGCAGCCAGCATGGAACTCTCGCTGTACTGTGTTCCTATGAACAGACCTATGAGAAAGTTGAATTTATAAATTAAAGACACAAAAAATGAGTAACAATAAGCACAAGCCGGGCGTGGTGGCGCGCGCCTTTAATCCTAGCACTTCGGGAGGCAGAGGCAGGCGGATCTTTGTGAGTTCAAGACCAGCCTGGTCTACAGAGTGAGTTCCAGGACAGCTGGGGCTACAGGGAAACCCTGTCTCGAAAAGACAAAAAAAAAAACAAACAAAAAAGCCAGGCTTGAGAGTGCACTCAAGAGGCACTGTGAGTTCAAGGCCAGCCTGTTCTTTTTTTTTTTTTTTTTT
>VZQC01000876.1:692013-772748 GCA_009823505.1 Rhizomys pruinosus | reverse complement strand
GAGAGAGAGAGAGAGAGAGAGAGAGAGAGAGAGACAGAGACAGAGAGAGAGAGAGAGAGAGAGAGAGACAGAGACAGAGAGAGAGAGAGAGATTGAGATTTAATTTAGAGCAAGATTTACAACTCTAAGAAATCTGCATGCAAATGTCAAAAGACTCGGTGATGTTACCAGCACAAGGAAAAAGAATCTATCAGTAGACTAAAAGCCGGATATCCTGGAAGCAGATCCTCTCCTCTCTAAGTCATGTTCTCTCTTTTCTGTTTCACCCTTTCCGTGACTCCTTTCGGAATGGGACCCTCATTGGACCAGACAAAAGCATCTCACAAAACATCTGCATATTTCAAGAGCCTATTAACCTATATTTTCTAAAGAAGGATTTTTTTTTTGTTTGTTTTTTTTTTGGTCTTTTCGAGACAGGGTCTTCCTGTAGTCCCAGCTGTCCTGGAACTCACTCTGTAGACCAGGCTGGCCTTGAACTCACAAAGATCCGCCTGCCTCAGCCTCCCAAGTGCTAGGATTAAAGGCGTGCGCCACCACGCCCGGCTTGATTCATCCATGCAGAAAATGTCCCTGGACTCAATCCTACCCCTGTTCTCTCCCCGGCAACTCCTCAACTATCCCTGCCCACTTTTCCATGTTATGCAATGCCCGAGGAAGCTAGAAGAGGGTGTCAGATCCCCTGGAACTGGAGTTATGGGAGGTGCAAAGAACCAAACCTGAGTTGACTGCAGGAGCAGCCAGTGCTCTTGACTGTGGAGCCATCTCTAGCCCCTCATTATTTTTTTTTGATCAGGGTCTCATGTATCCCAGGCTAGCTTCAAACATGCTATATAACTGAGGGTGACCTTGCTCCTCCTGCTTCTACCTCCCGAGTGCTGGGATTACAGATACACACACTGGTTTATGCTAAGGATCAAACTCTGGGTTTTGTGCATGCTAGGAAACCATTTTGTCAACCAAGCTACATCTCCAGTCCTCGTTTGTAATTTTTAGAGCTGCCTAGGGGACTCCATTGTCTAACTGTTGTATAGTTCCATAGAAAACCACAGATCTGAAGTAACAGTTGGAATTTAGATGGTTGTAGAAAAAGAAGTCTTGACATAGACCAAAGGCTGAGACTGAGCAATTTTGAGGTGGTGCACATCCACAGTGTGAGTAATGACATTAGGTTAAGAAACATTTATCTATTTGTAGGCATGTGATAAGCAACTCAGGATGGGTTATTCATAACACTTTCCTCCCAGAGATCTCAAGTGGGAATATGAAGGAGACCAGCTGATGGCATAAATGAATGTAGACTTTATAAATGCACAAAGTGACAAAATGGTATGTAAGATACTTCTAGCCACGGGCTGCCTTAATCACATATGATTTTTTATTACCTATGATTTTATCACAAGCCTGTGATTGACTGAAAGCACCCCTTAAATAATTACAGTGTAGAGGGTGATTCTTAGTGTGGACACAGTACTCCATGGCCCCATTTCTCCTCGGTTTCAGTGGTAACTGAGGGAGCCTAGTTGCATGCTGGTTGATAGTGAGCTGGGGCATGGCAGTGACAGGCTGCATGGCAAGAATACCAAGTAGCAAATCAGACATAGAGACGTTTGGATAGCCAGAGATGCCAGGCAAAGCTTAACGGGATGGACAGACCAACAGAAATCCTTTAACAGGCTCCCAGTGACTCCTCCCCATGACCGCCAAGAAAGAAACAAGGCTAGCCCACACACCCTGCCCAACTCAGCTGTATGCAGCCAAGATGGAGAAATGTGGCGAACAGCAGCCCCTGCTGACAAGCTGACAAACTCTGTGACTCAGCCAGTGACTCAGCATCTAGCTCGAAGCTAATTTAGAGTGTTTTGAACTAGGAGGTGGATAGTCCTATTCTGATCTGTGTGCTCAAGTCAACACCACCTTCTCCCACTGCATTGGCAGGTCCAGAGCTGGCTTCTGGGATTTCAGAAGGTCAAAGAGCCTCTTGGGGTGTTTGGGGAAGCAGACAGAGTTGCCTTCAGCCACAGAAGGCCTTTGGGGAGATACGAGCTGGGTTTCTCTGTGTGGTTCAGATGACGGAATTGCATTTGGGGACAGCCTTTATAGGTGCCAGAGTGAGAGTTAGCAAAGATACCCTAGGCATCAATAGCTTTCATATATGTATACATGTATACATGTATATATATATATAATGTTTTTATTTTATGTGTATGAGTGGTATGCCTGCATGTATGTAAGTGCACCTGTGTCGTGTAGTGCCCACAGAGACCAGAAAAGGATGTTAGAAATCCTGGACCTGGAGCTATGGACAATTGTTAGCTGCCATGTGGGTGCTGGGATTTGAACCCAGGTCTTCTGCAAGAACAGCCAGTGCTCTTAACTGCTGAGCCATCATCTCCCTAATCCCATCAACAGCTTTCTTTTTAAAATTAATTTTATTTATTTCTGTATGTGTATGAATGTACTGTCTGCATGCAAGTCTGTGCACCCGTGTCGTGGAATGCCTCGGAGGTCAGAAGAGGGTGTCAGATTCCCCTGGAACTGGAGTTCTCCTGGAATTGGAGTTTCAGACGGTTCTCAGCGGGGCTGGAGAGATGGCCTAGCGGTTAAGAGCGCCAACCTCTCTCACAGAGGACCTGGGTTCAAGCCCCATCAACAGCTTTCTTTTCTTTTTTTTTTTTTTTTTTTTTGGTCTTTTCAAGACAGGATCTCCCTGTAGTCCCAGCTGTCCTGGAACTCACTCTGTAGACCAGGCTGGCCTTGAACTCACACAAAGATCCACCTGCCTCTGCCTCCCAAGTGCTAGGATTAAAGGCGTGCGCCACCACGCCCGGCTCATCAACAGCTTTCTTAAAGAACTGATTGGTTGTAAGGGAGATAGCAAGCTCGCAGGTTGGAGGTATTTGAAGAGAAGCAGGGTAGAGGAACTGGCTGGGATGTTGGGGTAAGTAGAGGGAGAGGGCCTTGTGTAAGGGCCAAACCAGTTGACTTCTGAGATCTCCTGACAATATTAAAAATCCAGGGCTGGGGAGATGGCACAGTTGGTAAGATGCTTGCTATGTAGGCTCCAGAACCCAAGTTCAGACCTTAATACCTATGTAAAAAGTGGTCCACACTTTTAATTTCAACCCCGCTGGAGAGGTGGTAGAGGCAGAAGGATCCTGGGAGTCCCTGGGCAGCAGCCTAGCCACTTGGTAAGGTCCAGGCCATGGAGAGAACAGTCTTAATTAAAAAAAAAAATAATAAAAATTTTAAAAAAGGAAGCAAGGTGGATGGCACTTGAGAAAGGACAAGTGAGGTTGTCTTGTGTCTACACACACACACACACACACAAACACACAAATATATAGACACAAATCCAGTGGTGTGCACACAATGGTATTCTCAAATTTTGTACTTTTTTCTTAAAATTTAATCTCCCAAACTTTGTGTGGGAGCTAGCATAGCAAAAAGTAGCTATTCACCACCCAGGCTGGTGATTCATGCTGTTTTCTTCCAAATCCTACCTTCCTCTCTCCGATCCTCTCCCTTTCTGCTGACAAAGGCAGATCTGGCCAGATCTCCAAAGTACAATTCTTACAAATATAACTATTGTAATCCATGCCTCCTATAGGAGGGAGCTGTGGAGCAGAGAAGTTACAAGGGAGATAGTTTCCACGGAAAATGTAGCTGTTACTGATAAGTCAACATTTTTTTTTAAAGGAAAACAAAGAGAATGTTCTTGGGCAGAAATATTGCTCTGAGTTTCTGATGCATTTTTTCCCCTCCTTCTGGCCTTCTTCTCAAACGTGGCATTCTAGAAGGTTAGATTGAAGGAAGCTTTAGAGGAGACACACTTCAGATTCATTCTTGTCCAGAAACTGAGGCCCTAGGGGAGTATGACTGGTCCATGGGCACTGGGTGCCTCTGGGCACAACTGGGGCTGTGGCCAGCCTGGGCCCCCCACTTTTTTCCAGGGCTAGGAGCTTCCTGAAGGGCTGCCTTTTGGGAAAGGACTGGATCCTGGTAGCCCCTGGGCTTTGGGTAGAGGGAAACGGGGCCTCATGGCTGAATGGTTAGAGATGAAGGAGAAAGTCAGCCCTGACCACACAGCTCTCTTTGAGTATCTGTCTCTTTCACAGAGTTGTCAAGGCCTGCCACTGGAAACCAGCTGCCTGCACCTCCTTGGTTCACCGGTCTCCATGGCAACTCAAAGAGCAGACAAGGGCCTTGCCTTGTCTTCTGGCACACAAGTGTCCTGGGGTCCAGAGTGGGAAACTGAGTTTCTTCCCTAAGTGGGAGCAGAAAGACAGGGGCTTCCAGGCTGTTCTCTCCCTGCCTGAGATGCCTGCAACAGATGTCCCTATTCTCAGTAGAAGACAGCTGGGGCCTGTTAACCCACCTGAACACAGACCTAGCAACTTAATCAGCTGGTCCTGGGACAGCACTTCCCTGGGGTCCATTGTGCACGCGAGGTCAGAGACAGAACACATTTTTTTAAAGGTTTTCATTAACAAATATTAACTATACATAATAATTGGTTTAATTATAACATTTTCTTTTTTTTCACATAAATTTATTTTTATTTTTCTAACAAATCTAGATTCGTGTTCCCGCCCATTCCCCCACCCCACCAGAGCTCATGCATTCTGCCAAACATGCTTTTCATCTCTTTCTCAGTCTTTCTCAATATTCTCCATGTGGAAGTTGACTGTTTTGAGCAGAAGTTCACTGTTTCAGTCAGTTCTTTGATGCAGTCCTTTCTGTTGTTGTTGTTGTTTCCAATATGCATTACGCCCAACTGCTTTGGATAATTATAACATTTTCATACATATATATTATGTATTTTGATCATGTTCACCCCCCTTACCCTTTCCTGTCCCCTTCCCTGCACACAATTCCCTTCCTCCTTCCAGCTGGTTCTTCTCTCTCTCTCTCTCTCTCTCTCTCTCTCTCTCTCTCTCTCTCTCTCTCCCTTTCATGACCCAATGAGTTTCATTACAGCTGCTTACAGGAACTGTGAGTGAAAGGTTACTTACAGGAACACAGGCATCTTACCCATGACCACTTGATAGTGTACTTGGTGTGTGGGGTTCTTGGGTCCAAAGCCAAAGAACTCCATCCAGTTAGTCTGGTTCTGAGTGTATGGGGTTCCAAGTGCTTCAGATCTCTGGATCTCAGTGCCAGGGGAGGCCTTTGGGGGGTCCCTGAGTGTACACTCTTCCTAGACGGTTTTATTCCTGACCCGGCCTATCCATCTGCCAGAGACCACCAGTCCAGTGTGGCGTTTAGGGAACCCTGCATTTCAAAACTTCATGTATACTCCTCTCTAGCACAATGGCTGTGTCACCCTCATCCTATTCAAACCGGACAAGGGAAATGGAGCGTTTAATGTGAACGCTGATTCCTCAATAGAACCGGTGGGGGTTGGGGTAGGCTCCCGAGTCTGCCAGGACACTTGTTGAGGAGTGGGTCCCTAAGTTTCTTTCCTGGGGCACCATGCTGCCCTGCCGTGAGGCTCTCCTTAGCCCTGAGAGAGCAAATCAACCACCAGTCTAGGATCCCCGACAAATGCGGGGCCTTCGGCGGAGCCCTTGCGCCCCCCCGTGCCCCCCGCAGGGTTCTGCACCCACACCCCCACCTCCCAGCTTCCAGAAAGCTCCTGATGTATTCCCCGGCATTCTCTGGGCGTGAGTCACGCAGGTTTGCAGCCAGCCCCAAAGTGGGTGTAGCGAGCTGAGAGCTATAAATAGGGCGCCTCGCCTAGCTCGCCATCCTGCATCGCCAAGGGGAGCGCACAGGAGTCCGCGCCACAGAACGGTGAGAGGTCCCCATCTTTCCAATCCCTGTGCAGAAGCCTCATCCGGAGGGATGGGCGGGTGGGAACAACGGCCGGGTGCGGAGAGATGACGCAGCCCTGGATAACTGGGGCTAGAGGTGGCCAGAGCCCCATCACCAGGCAGCCTAGGCAGGGACCCTGCGTGCAGCCTGAGTCTCGGGTCTCCAAGCTCATAAACTCCGACCACAATTTTATGGCTGTTAAATTGGCCGGGTGTAAAGGTCTTCTTTTTGAGAAACACTAGGAAACCAAGATTTGGAGCCCGATGTGCATTGCGGTAGGCGCAGGGGTGCGAGAGGCCGCGGGCTGGTGCAGGGGCTCTTGGTGGCTGTAAGGGGCGGACCTGCGTAGTGGCTGAGTCACCGTTTGCACCTCCCTTCCTGCTCCAGGGAAAGCGCATTAGGTATTTAAGTACACGCTGCAAACACCGGAATCCTACTTACTCTCCTTCCAGTGTATTCAGTCCATTAGAGATAAACTCTGCCAGGACCCAGAGAGCTGATCCCACCCGCTCATTTTGTAGATGGTGATTTGACGCCTGGAGAGGGTTAGGGGTTCTGCCTCCAGAGATGAACTAATGAGAACTAAAGCCTTTGGACCTTCCAGAATGTCTGGACTGATAAGGGGGTCTCTCCGCCTTAACCCCAGCTGGCCTGGACCTCATTAAATAGACAGGACTGCCTCTGACTTCTGAATGCTGGGATTAAAGGCATTTGTCACCACACCCGGTTATTTTTAAAAGTGAGAAATTAGAAACAGTGTGCAGATACTCTGACAGGATGCTCACGAGAACACAATTTAAGTGCCAAGCTTGTGAGAATAATAAACTGCAAATGTTAGCAATGGAATATTAAGCAACGACCAATGTGCGACTTTAAAGAACATTTAAAGACAGGTCTTTTAAAGGGTCTGCTTAAAAAAAATATGGAGGAAAGGAAGGTAATAGAGATGGAAGAGGTTGCAGCTTGGTATTGGGTAAAGAGGTCTTTGCCCCAGTGGTCACATTGGGCATTAGGCAGGGGAAGCCAGGCAATGAGGAGAGAGGGTACCTAGCTTGTCCGTGGACCAGCACCACCACAGCACCTTTGAGATTGTGAGACTTAACCAGGTTCTGGCCCAGAGTCAGCATCATCAGACTTTGGGAGATTCTTTTTTTTTTTTTTTTTTAAACAGGGTCTCCCTACAGCCCCAGCTAGCCTGGAACTTACTCTGTAGACCAGGCTGGCCTTGAACTCACAGAGATCCACCTGCCTCTGCCTCCTGAGTGCTAGGATTAAAGGCATGTGCCACCATGCCCAATTTAAAGACGGTTCTTAACCACCATGTGGGTGCTGGGAATCGAACCTGGGTCCTCTGTGAGAACATTTGGTGCTCTTAACTGCTGAGCCATCTCTCCAGCCCCAGGGTGGGTGTGTGTGTGGGTGGGGTGGGGGGGATTCTTAAGAGCTTCACAAAGTAGAGGCTCATTTCCTTGAGTTCTATACCAGGTCCATTTTACAGATAAAGAAACTGAGTCTCAGGGATTTAAGTCCCTTGGTGTCAAGGAAAGAATACTGATCTGAGGGGCTGGAGAGATGGCTCAGAGGTTAAGAGTGCTTGCTGCTCTTGCGGAGGCCCAGAGTTCTGTTCCCAGGTTGGGTGGCTCATAAGTGCTTGTAATTCCAGCGCCAGGGCATCTGGCATACTTTCTGTCCCCTCCTCCCCGACCCTCGCAGCTACATACACATATGCATACCCCCATACATGCACGCAAATAAAAATTAAAAAGAATACTAATATCAAATTTGGGAGGGCTGGCCTCTGATTCTGAGGTGGCTACCATCTTACAGCAGGTCACGAGAGCCTGTGATCTCCGGAAGTGGAGAGGTTGAGTTGGGGAGTGTCTTGCTTTGGAAGCTTGCTGTGACAGCTTCTGGTGGCAGGCCCCAGGCCTGCCGCACCTCATCTTGGCCCTCCTTCCCCCATTCAGTGTTCTGCCTTGGCTCAATTCTGTCTTCCAGTCAGAACCCGTTTCCAAGGATATTGGTTGGATTTCCCAAAAGCTGCTGTGGTTGGGGCTCCTGCCTTGCCTGCAGGTATTTCTGTGGCTTCATTTCTGAGATCACAGAGGGTTTGTCCTTGCTAGAGGCATGTTAGGCCTCAGTGAGCAGCTGGAAGGGCCTTCCTGGTGGGTCTGAACTCAAATGTGGTGTAGCCACCCACACCTACCCATCACTGGGAAAGTGCCTGTCTCTCGTCCCACACTGTACCTTTGCTCTGTGCACCTAATTACACCTCCGCAGAGCCCTTCTTTATTAATGATCTACCCAGTTTCCAGATGGAACTGCCCAGTCGAGAGCAGGTTTTTTTTTTTTTTTTTTTTTTTTTTTTTCTGTATGTGTATGAATGTACTGTCTGCATGCAAGCTTGTGCACCCGTGTCGTGCAATGCTGCGGAGGTCAGAAGAGAGTGTCGGATTCCCCTGGAACTGGAGTTCTCCTGGAATTGGAGTTTCAGACGGTTTTCAGCCGCCATGTGGGTGCTGGGGATCGAACCCGGGTCCTCTGTAAGAGCGGTCGGCGCTCTTAACCGCTAGGCCATCTCTCCAGCCCCGAGAGCAGGTTTTAAATGCAAGCTGTTTCAGGAAGGGGACCCCAACCCTCTCCCTACTCCTGTGGTTATGGGAAGTCAGTGAGCCCAGATAAGTGGTTCTGGGCAGGCTTGGGGTTGCAAAGAGTGTCTGCTTTATGCAGCCAGTCCAGCTTCTGGGAAAGGATCAATTGTTTAATACTGGGACTGTGGTCTGTGTGCCCTGACTTAGGGCAGCCAGCCCAGTGGTGGCAGGGCCACCTTGGCAGGGCATGCTGGCACAGGCTTAGAAGGAACATGCATGCGAAAAGGGGCTTGGCAAAGCCAATGGACCTGTCCTCCTTAAGGGGCTTTCATGGGAGCTTACTTTTAATCTGTGGCCTTGCCCTTACCTCGCAAAGCACAGTCAGATAGCCCAGGGGCTCTGAGGAGGCCACAGGACTGTGACTGATTGGTAATATCTTCTGTAGGTGAGAGTTCAGACCACTCCAAGGGGACAGGAGAAGGATGATTGCATGGTCCGAGAGCGGCACCTTCAGCATTTGGCAGGCCGGTTGTGCTTTGGGGACAAGGAGGCTTGGACACAGGAGGCTCGGGTGCCCTGTTTGGGCAGTCAAAGCTCT
Source organism: Rhizomys pruinosus (assembly GCA_009823505.1). Taxonomy (NCBI): domain Eukaryota; kingdom Metazoa; phylum Chordata; class Mammalia; order Rodentia; family Spalacidae; genus Rhizomys; species Rhizomys pruinosus. The sequence goes on along the minus strand of VZQC01000876.1, from coordinate 763,745 downwards.
TAGAGCAAGAAAGGGCCTTGGCTTGGAGCCTGGATCCCCCAGCTCCGGGGTTCCTGTGTCTTCTGTGCAGCTGAGCAGTGGTTCCGCCCAGTGCCTCTGCCTTCCCTTTCTCCAGAAGGTCTCAGTTAAGGTTCTACCTTTCCTCCCTCAGGGGTAAACTGAAGGGAACAGATGAGGGACACATCCCCAGCCTACCCCTTCCCCGGAAACTGTGGCAGGCTGCAGGAAACCCGTAAGCTGCCCTGTTGCTACCATGGCATTTTTCTGTTCTCTCTAAACAGTGTGCTGTAGGATTCTGGACTCAGACGAGGCAGCACCATGAAGATTCTCCTGATGTTCGTGGGACTGCTGCTGACCTGGGAGGGCAGTGGGGTCCTGGGAGAGGAGCTGGTCTCTGACAACGAGCTCCAGGGCAAGTAGACAGAGCGTGGAGGTGGTGAGGGCCAGGGCAGTCCCCACGCACTGAAGGCTGTTTCCATCTTGCGCCCCTGGTCTGTCGCTGTGTCTGTTCTCTCTTTGTGGTCAAGTGACTTCTCCACACTGGCTTCGTGTCCCATGCCCTTCTGGCTGCTGCATTGCAGTCATCTGTTCCATCCTGGGCCTCTCATCTGGTTTCGTTGCCCTCTCTTAAAGTTGTGCCTGGATCATTTGAACTTTGTCAGTCTCCCCTTTGTGAGACATCCAGAGTGCGTGGCCGTGTGTCTGTCCTTCACTTGCTCTGCCCTCTAGAAACTTGGTTCCACCAGGTTTCTTCTCAGGGAAGGGTAGACACAGTGCCCCATGAGGTAGTTATCTAAGGTCCCCTCTTCAAGGCCTTCCAGGAACCCTCCTCCCTCCTCCCCTCTGTCCCCTGTCTTTCCCTCTCTCCTTCTCTCTGGCTCTTGTCTGTCTCTATTCCCTTCCAACCTCGCTCATAGCTGACCCATTCTGTGGAGTCTTCATTAAAAACCCAGATTTTTGCATCAGACTCGAGCATGAGTCTGCTCACACTCCGGGCAGTTCTCTTGATCACACTGCTTCTCCCTGACCCAGCGTTACTGAGATACAATTGAAAAATCAAAATGATACATTATGGAATACAACCTGATGCTTTGATAGTGGTGTGCCTTGTGAAATGATTCTCACTGTCAAGCTCTGAGTGCATCCAGCACCTCACATAGTCTCTTTTGTATCTTCTAAACACACTCCCAAGTACAGAACACAGTATTATTAGATATAAGCATCCTTTGTACTGCTGACCTCCAGGCTTCCCTCCTCCTGCATAACTGAAACTTTGTGGCCCAAATCTCCTCCACCCCAGTTCTTTTTCCCATTGGATGGGCTCTAGCTGGGAGAAGCAGGTAAATGGGCATGAAGTGTGGGGCACAGTGCTTGACACAGGACAGATACCAGGTAAGTGGTTTTTCTGTGACATGATGTGGCATTGCCTTTGTCACCCGCTGCTGTGCCTTGGTTACAGTCTCCATGGTGAAAGAGCTCTTTATCTTCCTGTCTTCGTGGTGAACGGTGCCATTTAATTCGTCTTCCTGTCTCTGTGATCTGGCACTGTACATTGAAACAAAGCTGTGCAAAGGTTGGGTTAAGCTGAACTCTACAAAGATTATTGTCCAAAAGAACAGATATTTATTATATTTTGGTGCTTAAAAGGTTACCCATCACATTTTCTTCTTTTCCTTGGGAGTCTTGTGGCCACTGGCTCCCGGGGTGGCATGGTAGAGGTCAGACATAGCATTGAGGTCCCTCTCCCTCTCCATGATACTCCCAAGGTCTGTATTTCTGAGCCATAGGGTGGAGTCCACCAGGAGCCCTGACATAAGAGCAGGACAGGGGCTGTATGGACTGCCTCTGCCTGCTGGGGTCATGGTGATGGTATCCCAGCCTAGCAGCACCCCCATGTCCTGTCCCCCCTCATCAGAGCACACTTTCTGACATTCCTTCTGGCCTCAGGGTGTCTCTTCCTCTCCCCTTATCCTGCCTTCCTTTTTCTTGCAGAAATGTCCACCCAGGGGAGTAAGTACATTAACAAGGAGATTCAGAATGCTGTCCAGGGGGTGAGGCAGATAAAGTCTCTAATAGAGAAAACTAATGCCGAACGTAGGTCACTGCTCAACATTTTAGAGGAAGCCAAAAAGAAGAAAGAGGTAGGGCTGAGGGGTGACTGGGCCTTGGCCCTCCCTGTTGGGGGGGGGGGATGGTGGGTAGATGCCTTGCTGGGTTGCCATGGTGACCCTTAGCACAGTCCTCACAGGGCTGCCAGCTGATGCTGGGCCTGCAAGGAAGGAACAGGGAAAGCGTGTTTTCTGTGAAAGCCTGAGGGGCTAGTTCTTGGATCTGATTTCCTTATAAGCCTGGCGCAGGGCCTGAAGCCCAGATTTCATTTCAATAGATTTTTCCAAACCCTGCTCTGGATAGGGGGTGGCAGGACTCAGGACGAGAGATCACTGGAAATATCTGAGCTATATTTTTTCTTATACCCTTCACTCATAATAGAGTAGCTGCATTCAAAATTATGTTCAACATGAAAGTCCTTAGTATGATATTTAAAAATTAATATACAAAATCCTTGTAATCTCTCATTTGAACATATAGTCATTCCCCCTAATCCACAGAAGACATGTTTCAAGACCCTTAGTGAACACCTTTGGCCACAAGATGCTTTGTCCTCCATATGCATACTTATCTATCATAAAGTACAGTTTATAAGTCACGTACAGTAAGATTAAGCCATCACAATAAAACAGAACAATTATATCAATATCTGGTAGTGAAAGTTATACAGATACAGTTTATCTTGCTTTCGAAGTCTTAATTTCTCACTGCCCGATAATTTATATTTTTAGACTGTGGTTGACCACAGATAGCTGAGGGACAGCTGAGATCACTGATGAGGGGGTGCTGCTGTGTCCTCATTTGTTTAACTGCTTTGAGCCTCTAAGTTGATTTTGATACGTGCATATATACCATATCAGATTATATACTTATATCTGTATATCTACACATGTATACATATGCATTTGCCATATATACATATATATATCACATTTGCTATAAACTAATACTATTTTATACCTCTTTAGGCAGAGGATTTAAATTTTTATTTTGGCAGTCCTTTGAGTCAATTATTGGGTCAGAGGCCATGCTTACAATAGAAATATGAGACTGTCCTCCTCTGGAGGATGAGGGTAGGAAGTGAGATATTAGGGGTGGGGTGGATCTTATGGAGTGAGTCAGAGAGGTCTGGACAAACTTGAGGAACAGCTGGCCTTAAAGGATAAAAGGATGCTGAGGGCTGGAAGGGGAGAGCACTGCAGACAGGCCAGAGGGAAGATGCGGATGGGCGCAGGGTGCGCAGTAAGCACACTGCGCGCACACCTGGGAAGCCTGCGGGTGTGGGGGCTGTGAGGGGAGAAGCCAGGTTCTCTGTGTGGCTCACCTGACCATGTGCCTTTCTGAAGGATGCCCTGGAAGATACCAGGGATTCTGAAATGAAGCTGAAGGCTTACCCAGAGGTGTGCAACGAGACCATGATGGCCCTCTGGGAAGAGTGTAAGCCCTGCCTGAAGCAGACTTGCATGAAGTTCTATGCACGTGTCTGCAGAAGCGGATCAGGCCTAGTTGGCCGCCAGGTATAAAAGGGATCGTGTGCATGGCCTGGGCTCTGAGTGGGGAATATGGAGAATGGATGAACTGTGCTTCATTCCATACACTGGATGTGATTGATTAGTATTGGCTGTGTGCATGCTCTTCTTGGAACATGATCAATTAGTGATGTCTGCCTTGAGTGCAGACATAAGCAATCATTGCAAGTATGCAAGTCAGGTGCTATCTCTTAAAAGACTTTTATCTAGCAGTGATCAGCCAGATAACATAGCAAGTGACTTTGTAGTGTGATGGAACCCTGAGCCCATTCAGGTAGAAGGAATTAAGAATTTTTAATGTATTAACATTAATTCTGTCCCTATGTGTGAGCTTCACTAGGTTGGGACTCAGTAAAATTTGCTGTTTCCTGGAGGCTGAGCAGTTAAGTAGGGGTGACTTTCCTCAGTGCCTGACTCCTCTGAAGTGATGGGACTGATGAGTCTCACAGTGGAAAGTGGACGGAGGCCCACTAGCCCGACAGGCTCTCTGGGAGGCACTCCAGAGGGAACTCTGGTCACCTCCAAGAGAAGACTGGTCCCTTGGGAGCACAGGAGGCCCAAGAGGCATGGCTGGGGTGCTTGCCTCCTCACCATGCTGTTCTGTGTCCCAGCTGGAGGAGTTTCTGAACCAGAGCTCGCCTTTCTACTTCTGGATGAACGGCGACCGCATTGATTCCCTGCTGGAGAACGACCGTCAGCAGACCCATGTCCTGGATGCCATGCAGGACAGCTTCACCCGAGCATCCAGCATCCTGGATACACTCTTCCAGGACCGGTTCTTCACGCATGAGCTCCAGGACACCCACTACTTCCCGCCCCATGGCTTTCCTCACAGGAGGCCTCACTTCTTCCATCCCAAGTCCCGTTTGGTCCGAAGCCTCTTGCCCTTCCCTGCCTACAGCCCCCTGAACTTCCACAACATGTTCCAGCCCTTCTTTGATATGATACACCAGGCTCAGCAGGCCATGGATGTCCCATTTCAAGGCTTAACTTTCCAGTTCCCAGACGTGGATTTGTTAAGAGGTCAGAAAGAGGTGGTTTTCTTCCCAAAAAGGGATGGGAACCTATCATGCTAGAACTCTGCTGGGGCTTGGTGTGTGTCACTTCCATGTTCCCAGCAGCCCCTTCTCCTATGGGATCATTGCCTATTTTTTCCCCTTGGGAACTTGAGGGTATGGTACAGGAGACCTGACTTTCTAGGCAGGGAACTGTACCACAGCCTGTATTGCCATTAAGGAAGCCATGACCTTAGTGTGCAATGTCTCAGAGGATGAAATGAAAGCCAGTATCTGTGGAGCGATTTTCTTTATCTGTGCTTTATGCCCTATCGCTGTGTGGTATGTTTTGCTCTGGAAACATGGGTAGGCCTGGCACCAAATGGAAATCTCCTGCAGCTCCATGGGGAGTGGATGGGGAGCTCTGTGGTGTCAGGACATACTCCGGCTTTCTGGGGTTTGCTGGCCAGCTAAGGAGAGTCTCAAGCAAAGAAGAATTCACCACAAAGTGGGCTGTGATGCTGGAGGGCGCAGAGCTGAGGGAATGTAACAGGAAAGGTCTTCACAGATAGAGATGGGGGAGTGCTGTATTGGTTGAACAGCCACAGGCATACCCTCAAGTCCCTACAGGAAAGCCCATGTATGGAGGGAGACCACCAAGTTGAAACTGGCCCTGACCACAGGGCTGAATGGAGGTGTGAAGTCACCGCCACCATAGTGGCCACTTCTGACGTGCTGAATATATGTCTCAGTCTGCCTCTTCTCCCCTCATACAGGTCCAGAAAGTGGTGACGACCGTGCTGTGTGCAAGGAGATCCGCCATAACTCCACGGGGTGCCTGAAGATGAAGGGCCAGTGTGAGAAGTGCCAGGAGATCCTGTCTGTGGGTGAGCTGGGGACCAGTCTGCAGGCTGCTCCACATCCTTGGGTTGTAGTCACTCACCAGCTCTGAGCTTCCCCAGAGACCAGCTCTGTGCCTCTGAGCTGGGAACATCTTCACCCTGGTGTAGCCTGGTGTCCTCGCACAGGGTATGGTATAGATTCTCAGGTCTGATATTTTGGTGCTGGGGTAGACCTCAGTCCCCGTGGAGGCCAGGAAAGTGCTACCACTGCACTAGGCCCTGGCACCTAGAATCAGGTTTGGATTCCAGTCGTTCCTTAGGTTAACTATATCCAAAGTGCCTAACATCCTGGACGTCCCCTGGGAAACTGGCGATCCACAGTGGACATTTCTGTTGTATTTGACTGTAGTCCCCTGTGATCTACAACTGATTCCCCTTGGTTATTCTGTCCCCAGTGCCACGCACAGTAGATCTATTGGTTTTCAGTGCCGATTACGAAATCTTACCATTCATTTTAACAAGCCCTCACCACGTACCTGGTACTGTTGTAAACACTGCATAGTTGTTTACTCATCCATCAGGATGACCTTGTGTACTGGGGACAGTCCTTATCCCATTTCTCAGAAGAGGAAACTTGAGTTACAGAAAGACTAGTGACTTATCTAAGATGATGAGACCCCCAACTCCAGCAAGCTTGTGTGGGTTCCGAGGTCTCTCCCTGGAGGCCCTGCACTCTGTCCTTGTGGCAGTGGCCCCTGGCATTCTGGCTAAGTTCCTGCTGGTCGATTAGTCTCTGAGAAGAGGAAATACTTCCCTTTATCAGTTCCCCGTGTAAGGTGGGTGTGGTGGCGCAAGCCCATAATTCCAGCACTTGAGATGTAGGAAGGTGGTGAGTTCAAGGCCAGTCTGGGCTACATAGTGAAACCTCGTGTCAAATAAAACAACAAAAAACACAAACAACAACAAAACCAAAACTGTTCCCCACAGCCTTGTTAGATCTGTCCATCTGTCCCACTCCCCCTGCTGTGAGTCCTCTGTGGTAGCTCCTAGTATACAGCCGTCCGTGCTTAGATCAATAAGAGTTAACCTTCCTCCTTATAGATATTGGATCGATTGTGGCTTTGCTGTTACTTAATACAAGCGGTTGGCCAGGACAGGCCTTCAGAGTCTGGTTAAATATTCCTAGCCTCATTCCTGTGGCATTAGAAGCCCATGCCAACTAAACATGAATGTTTTCAAAGGCTATGGCATGATAGAGGGAAAAACATGGTCTGTGCCTTTGTCCATGAAAATATCAGAAAAGCGTAAAGACAGGCTAGAGAGATGGCTCAGCAGTTAAGAGCACTGGCTGTTCTTACAGAAGATCCGGGTTCAAGTCCCAGCACAGCACTTATGTGGTGGCTAACAACTGTCCATAACTCCAGTTCCAGGGGATCTGATACCCTCTTCTGTCCTCTGCAAGTACTGAACGACATACATGTACTTATATACATGCATACATGTACTGCACTTACATACATGCAGGTATAGCACTCAAACAAAAACTAAATAAATAATTAAAAACATTAAAAAAAAGAATAGTGTAAATGCCAGACAGCCTTACTGTAAGAAAGTCAGTTGCCTGAGGGCGGAGACTGGACCTCTCACATCAGACTTAGTGATCCTAGTTCACACATCAACACCTCTGTCTCTGCCACTTATTACCTCATTTAAGCTGCTCGCAATTCTATGGGCTAGCTCTGTCTAACCTGTGGGGCTGACCTTGGCATTGTAAAATCTTTTTCTTTTTTTCTTTTGGTATTTTTGAGACAGGGTCTCCCTTTAGTCCCAGCTCACTATGTAGACCAGTCTGGCCTTGAACTCACAGAGATCCTTCTGCCTCTGCCTCCCTAGTGCTAGGATTAAAGGTGTGTTCCACCATGCCTGGGGCATCATGGGGTCTTTAGCAGCATCTCTGGCCCCACCTGCCAAATGCCAAGAGGAACCCTTTCTCCTCTGTGACAATCAAGAATGTCTTCAAAACTTCCCCAATGTTCCCTGGTGGGCAATATGGACCCAGATTGAGAACTACTATTCTAGACTGGCTCCAAAGGACTTGTATTCACTTTTCCTATTTCTTGGTATGACCATTAGGTTGTCCTTTACAGATTTCCTCCCAACCTGGCTTCTCGTCTCTGATCTCGTGTCATGACTTGTGTAACGTTTTATCTCATTTTAACATAAATGATTGCAGCGGCCACAGGAATTCTGCATTCTGTCCTTTCTCCTGACTTTCTTCATTTTGACATTGGCCTCTTGGATATTAAAAAATAATAATTTAGGGGGATCAAAAACTGGTTTTGAGAAAACAGAGACATTTTCTAGGTCTTTTAAATCTTATGACTGGCCTTTAATTCCAGCACTCGGGAGGCAGAGGTAGGTGGATCTCTGTGAGTTCCAGGCCAGCTGGGACTGAAGGGAGACCCTGTCTCAAAAAGACCAAAAAAAAAAAAAAAAAAAAATCTGATGACTAGAGGCACTCAAGGATGGAAAGATGGCAGTTCTTTTGCTATCTCCATGAACTTCCTGGACAGCTGAGGGTGTGCAGGGGCAGGCAAGGACTGATCCCCCCCCCGCCCCCCAGCCAACAAGCAGTTGAACTTTGAGGTCTGGAACCCTGATTGGCTCTTCTGCTGCCACCAGAATTGCCACCACCTCTGCAAATATGCTCAAAAGACAAGCCTGGGGAACACTCCAGAGGCCCAGCCTTAGAGTAGGGAGAACACAAAGTCAAGGAGGTGAAGACTTGTGTGCAATTTCGGCTTCACAGGTTGTTTCTTCTATGGATTTAGGCAAGTTTCTTACTTCTGAGAACCTGTTGATTACTGGTAAAGTAGGGGTGCTGACGCTTAAGTCAAAACCAAGCATAGTTTGAGAGAAACTGAACCATGGTGTGTGTCTGGTATACAGTAGGTGCCACATAAGTAATATGCCCCTTCTCTGGAATACCAGGTACACAGTGGGTATCCCATTAGTGAGTACTGGCCCTCCTCTTGGTGTAGCATCTGCTACATAGTAGGTACCTCTTTTTTGGAAATGTTTTCCTGGGAAGAACTAAAGCAGAAAGAGCGGCTCTATATCTGAGAACATGGAGTAGTTGACATCCAGGGTCCTCAGAGTGTGGTTAGTATGGCTTCTACCGGTCACCAAGAGTGGACAACCCTGCCACTCAAAGATAAGTCAATCGGATGGATGGCTCCCACACAGAGCAGGTCATCTGACTTTGTTTTCCAAAGCACAAAGAGGCAGCACCTTGATTCACACTTGCCAGGGTGGGGGTGGAGGGTATTTTGTTGGGAACCACAGCTGGTGTGTGGATCTCCATGTGGGTCTCACTGCTGTGGGTTCTGGCTGCAGGAGCCGCTTCTCGTGGGCTTTTCCACTCCCCTTTAACCTTCCCTCCACACTTCTGCCTCTGTGTCTTCCTTCTCTGGGCAGACTGTTCAGCCAACAACCCAGATCAGGCTCACCTGCGGCAGGAGCTGAATGACTCCCTCCTGGCGGCTGAGAGGTTGACCCAGCATTACAACGAGCTGCTCCAGTCCTTCCAGAGGAAGATGCTCAACACCTCGTCCCTGCTGGAGCAGCTCAACGAGCAGTTCAACTGGGTGTCCCAGCTGGCTAACCTCACCCAGGGCGAGGACCAGTACTACCTGCGGGTCTCCACGGTGAGCTGGGTCCCAGCTGCGCACTGATGCTAGGGGCCTGTGGTGTGGTCTAGAGATGACATGGGCCTCTCAGAGGTGCAGTGAGCAAAGGAACCACACAAGGGCAGTTATGATTTTTGACTGAATGTTCATCACACAGCAGTAAATAGGAAAACCATATACATATTAAAGCATTGAAATGTCTTCAACTATCAGGGTCAAACCTCCAGGAAGAGGAAAGTGAGGCATTCTACAGCTTCCCCAAGAATGGCAACTTGGGGGTTAGAGAGATGGCTCAGTGGTTAAGAGCACTTACTGCTCTTCCAGAGGACCTGGGTTCAGTTCCCAGCACCCATATGGCAGCTAACAACCATCCCTGACTCCTGTTCTAGGGAAGCCAGTGCCCTCTTCTGGCCTCTTTAGGCATTGCACATACATGGTGTACTGACATACATATAGGCAAAATGCTTACACATCTAAAATAAAAATAAATCTTAAAAGAGAAAGAATGGAAAAAGAATAAGAATGGGACACTTTCTTGGCTCATTGACCTGCCTGCCAGGCTGCAAAGCTTAGACTCTTTCCAAGCTGCTTTCCTGCCCTGCACCATGCTGAATGGCATATGAACTGGTTTGTTGTTGTCAGCCAGTAAGACCAGTTTTCCTTTAGTGTTGGGAGCTCCCTCCCCCACTTTGAACCAAGACACACCAGTATCAGTGCAAAGAAAACATTTGGGTCATATGTGATGAGACACACCAGCAGGAAGATGGAGAGTCTGAGGCCAGCCTGGGCTACAGAGTGAGATCCTGTCTTAAATAAAACAAAAGAAAATGGTTGAAAAATCACTGTTGCTTTCTGGGGTGCCTATTAAGCTGACCCTTCTCAAAGGCATTTGTGTCTTTAACTTGTGCAGTTTGCTCTGCATTCTCTAGATTAGCAACAAGAAGCCAGCTGTCCTGATTTTCTTGAAGTGGCACAGAGAACTTCTGTACCCTTTGTTGCCAAAGGTGGGCTCTGTAGCCACAATGTTGAAACTCTTCCTTTTCTCTGCCCAGGTGACAAACCATTCTTCTGATTCAGATGTCCCCACCGGTGTCACTGAAGTGGTCGTGAAGCTGTTTGACTCTGACCCCATCACAGTGGTGGTCCCAGAAGAAGTCGCCAGGAACAACCCTAAATTCATGGAGACAGTGGCAGAGAAGGCACTGCAGGAATACCGCAAGAACAGACGGTAAGCAGACAGCCTTTCTGTGACCCCAAGGGGTTGGTAAGTCCCCAGGAGTTCAGACAAAGGACAGTGTGTGTAGTCTACATCCAGGAAACCCCCGGGAATTTTATTTTCTTCCCTTTGGGGATGTTCTTCCTTGGTGACGAGACTGCTGTCTCAGTGGCTGTTTCTTGATCCCTTTTCCATCCCCTTCCTATTTTTGTTTTGTTGTTTTTTAGACCAGAATGAGATGTGGCATTGCCTTTTCCTAGCTGGGAGTCTCAAAGTTCAGCTCTGACTCCCTACTGTAGCCCCAGCACCACCAGAGAGCTCCACATGTTTCCAAGTGACTAGGCCACCCCACCAGCCTCTCCTCCCTCCGGATTCTGCGCTCTAAAGCCTGCATTTGATGCTCCTGGGAGGAACTGCTTCTCCATGCAACTAATACAATAAAACTGCCTAAAATCTGTGTACTCCCTGACCTGTTTTCATGCTAGATTTTCCTACAATCCACTTTCCTTTGTTTGGAATGGAGAGGAAACAAAGAAACAGAGGGCTGGGGAGAGGGCTCAGCTGGTAGAGTGTGTGCTGCACAAGTGTGAGGCCCTGGGTTTGAGCCCCAGAACCCACATAAAAAGTCAGGCATGGTGACACATGTTTATAATCTCAGCACTGGGAAGGAGGAGATGAGAGGATCCCTGGTGCTCGGCCGACAGCCTGTGATCCTGATGGGTGAGCCTCAGGTCCCACAAGAGAGACCCTTCTCTCAAACAAAGGTGAATAGTGACTTAGGAAAGGCACCCAAGGTTGACTTCTGGTTTCTACACCCTTCTATACAGCCCTACAAATGAACACTCACCACACACACACACACACACACACACACATATACACACAGCAGTGGCTGAGGTGGTACAGGAGGTCACCATACACTGGAGGGTCAAAGGTGAGAGTCATGACACAGGTGGCCATCTGGAGAACCTCTGGCAGAGAGGGAGGGAGGGAGGGAGAGAGAGAGAGAGAGAGAGAGAGAGAGAGAGAGAGAGAGAGAGAGAGAGGATTCCAATAATCCACTGAGGTGAATTCCTGAAGTGTGAGACTGCTTCTTTGAATTGCAGCACTGTCCACCTGTTCAGACCAGGCTGCAGCAGTCTTCCAAAGGATGCTTTGAAAATCTGGGTAGAGGGTGATACTTGGCACACAGGGTTAAAATGGAACCGATAGTCCCTTACGGAACTAGTTGGCAGAAGACCAAACAAGAAAGCAATTTTTCCTTTCCTTTCCTTTTTCCTTTCCTCCTTTCCTCTTTCCTTCTTTTCTTTCTCTTTCTTTCTTTCTTTCTTTCTTTCTTTTCTTTCTTTCTTTCTTTCTTTCTTTCTTTCTTTCTTTCTTTCTTTCTTTCTTCTTTTTGCAGTTTTTTTTTGTTGTAAGAACTCAGGATCTTGGGACACCTCCTAGACGATGGGATCTCTGCTCATACAATCTGATCCCATTACTGGACATTTATTTCTCTGCTAAGGAGTTTTATTTTCATCCATTTCCTGCTCAGATATATAGCTTTGCCTCAGTTCCTGATTCCACCAGCAGGTGGTGCTGACTAACCATGATCTACATCTCCAGGGAGCACATCAAACTTCTTTACTGTTTCCCAATTATAGACTTTGTTCATCAGATGTGCTCTAAATGGGAAGAAATCATTTGGATGTATCCAAGGCTCCTAGCAAAGTCCACATGGACACCCAAAGCTGAGGATATTTAGGTCGTCCCCCCTTTCTCTTTTAAGGTGCTAGTTTGCCTGACCATCTGACCAACAAACATCCAATCCCCAGCTTATGTCCAAAGTTAATATTTTGGTGCTTCAATCAGGGAGAATCAGAGGAAAGTCAGTACAATTTTCTTGATGTTCTACAGAAATAGGAGTTGTGAAGTCGGGGGAGTTGTTTAATGACCATAATTGTAAATTACATATCACATTATGGCCACTTAGCCTGGGTGATCATTTTCCTGAATACCTGGGTTGCTAGATCCTGGGTGTTACTGTATCTGGCACTGGGGTCTTCATCATGCACCCACTTTATTTTTTTATTATTTTTATGTGTATGAGTGTACTGTCTGCATGTGGGTTGGTGTGCCCTGTCGTGCAATGGCGTGGAGGTCAGAAGACGGCGTCGATTCCCCTGAAACTGAAGTTAAAGATGGTTCTTTTTTTTTTAAACATTTTATCTTTATTTTTATTTCATGTGTATGAGTGTTATGTCTGCACATGTTTAAGTGCACTCATGTCATGCAATGCCTGAGGAAGACAGAAGAGGGTACTAGATTCCCTGGAAATGGAGTTACAGGCAGCTGCCATGTGGGTGCTGGGATTTGAACCCAGGTCTTCTGTAAGAACAACCCGTGCTCTTAACCACTGAGCCATCTGTCCAGCCCCAAGGATGGCTCTTACCTGCCATGTGGGTGCTGGGAATCGAACCCGGGTCCTCTGAAAGAGCAGATGGTGTTCTTAACCACTGAGCCATCTCTCCAGCCCCCATGCACCCACTTTAAACTTCACCTTCGTGGCCCACAGCTGACTCATGTCCCCTGGGTCCCCTTCTTTGCCTCTTCTTTCCTCCTGTTCACAGTGGCCTGAGTTTGAGGGTCTTTGAGTGACCTTTTAGCTTCAATAGAAGTTCAAACTGGGGAAGTAGAAAGCCCTATGCAGGACATGGGATCATTGAGGGCCGGGCAATATAGCTCAGTTGGGACAATACTTGCCAGAGAAACCCAAGGCTTTGGGTTCAATCTCCAATCACAGAGGTGTGGGGACTCACTGCGGTCAGTTATGGTTAGGATTGGTGGATAACGAGGCCCTGGTTTCTGGCTTGATGAGAGGCTTTTGATGTCCATCTGGAGAAGGGGGTGTAGACAAAGCCTGTTAGCCCCTTATGTTGACATCAGACCACTGTCTGCAGGGAAAGTGTACTAAAACGCAATCTTTTGTGACTTCAAAGTGAAATGACGCCAGAGTCGTGTGGCCACAGCATGGTGCAGCCCTAAAGCTCTCCTGCCATCCCGTCAAGTCCCCACAGTCACTCTCAGGCCAGGGCTATGTCCATAACATTCAAAGGGGCAGCCTATGTCCAAGAACTGTCCTGTGTCTGGAAAAGCCTAGATGTGGGAACATCTCTCCCCCACTCCCGAGGCCCTCAGAGACTGGGAGGAAGCTCAAGGTTCCCCATCCGTCACTGAGAAGAAGCAAGCAGAATGGGGGCTGCCCACAAGTACCGGAAGAGCTCTGCTGGCTGCTGCCCACATGTACCGGAAGAGCTCTGCTGGCTGCTGCCCACGTGTACCGGAAGAGCTCTGCTGGCTGCTGCCCACATGTACCGGAAGAGCTCTGCTGGCTGCTGCGGGCGGCAGATGGGCCAGCAAGAGTCTTGCTGTGGAAGTGAGACTGATCTTAAGCAGACCAGGTGAAGGCTGGCGGTGCAGCATGCGGAGCGCTAATGAGATGGAAGGAAGGGTTCCACCTCTGTGCCCCCAGTGAGTTCACACCCCTCAACACACTGGCTGCCAGCTGGGGCTGGGGCTAGGTTGGATGGGTGCTTTCCTAGCCTGCAGGAGATCCTAATTTGATCTCCAGCACTGCATAAACTGGCTTGGTGCACATGTCTGTGACCTCAGCCTTGGGAAAGTAAAGAAAGAGAATCAGAAACGCAAGGTCGTCCTCTGCTACATTGCAAGTTTGAGACCAGCCTGGTGTATGTGGTACTCTGACTTTAACAACAAAACAAAGGAACAAAGAGCTGGAGAGCTGGTTGCTCTTTGTCAAGAGAGGTCACTGTGAGTGACACTGAACAAGTGCTGGAGGCAATTTATTTGAAGTCTTGCAGCTTGGGGACCAAATCTGCCACTTACTAGCTGCAAGACTTCAAATAAATTGTGGCCCTTAGCTGCCAGGGTTTCCTACTGAGTGTCCTCTGCAAACCTAGTCTTGGCCAGCAGTGTCCAGCCACAATAGAAGAGCTTGGCCAACACCGGGCTTGGTGGTGCACGTCTTTAATCCCAGCACTTGGGAGGCAGAGGCTGGTGGATCTTTGTGAGTTCAAGGCCAACCCCTGGTCTACAGAGAGAGTTCCAGGACAGCTAGGGCTACAGGGGACCCTGTCTTGAAAAGACAAAAAAAAAAAAAAAAGAGAGAGAGAGAGAGAGAAAGAAAGAGGAGGAGGAGGTGGAGGAAGAAGAAGAGCTTGGCCAACCTACGATGCACAGAGAAGCCCAGTACAGAAAGGACTTGGGTGGTCAGAGCTCAGTAGCCAAACATGCCCATGTGCTGACAAACGACAGCCTGCCTGAAGCACACTTACAAGGCTCATGATGAACTCTCCCTCCGGGCTGGCCTCACTCTGATTTGGTCTGCTTGGCCTCTGGCCCCGATCCTCCTTGATTACTCCAGACGTTGCTCCACGGCGGCCTGGTGGCATCAGTCTTGGTGCAGCTGCCCTTGCTCCCGACTCACTCACTGAAGGTCCAACAGTGGCCCTGAGCAGTTCTGGCACACCCTGAGGCAGAGGTGGGCTCAGCCAGGCTTGGGAAAGGTTATGCATGGGAGAGACGGGTGCCATGATCTGCCTGCCCTCAGTCGTTGTACAGCATCATGACCTTGAACTGCCACTAGGCATTCTCCAGTCCCTCTGGGTGTCTCGAAGTCTCTGGGATGGGGGTGACTGGCAGACCACTTCTAGTTCATGTGCATAAGGTAGGCCAGCATCTTTGCCAATGATGTCATATGTGTGAGGACACGTGGACATCATCCTAGGAAACGGGGGCGTTTCCCAGATCACAGCCCACTTGCTCAATGAATGGAGGGATTGATTTTTAAAACTGTTCCACAACTACCTTGAACACAGAATGCTACTGCATTGCTTTGGGTGTGTAAAGACAATGTGTGCGTGTGTGCATGCATATTTAAACATGTCAAAATGTAAAACCAAAAAAACTTGGATGACTTTTGAATTTTTTGGAAATGCCTGGTCCTCTCTTGACCCTTGAAAGGCCCTGTCTCATATACAAAGCACCGAGACAAAGCTGAACACAGCATCTCTGGGATTTAGCAATCTCTGTTCCCCATTGTGTGGTGCTGTTCCCCTCTATTTTGTGTTTGCACCCCAGGAACCCCTGGCCTGTGGGATTAGGCTCTTTCAAATTCTTGCATGCTCCGGTAATTACTGCCCACTGTTAAGAGTCCAGCCTTTGAGGACAAACACAACACCTCAGGACCCATGATTTCCACTCCCAGAGATGCTTGCCCCCAGGGGGAGGAGATGGCTCATGACACCTCAGGTTCAGCCAACAGGGAGACAGGACTAAGCTAATAGGAACTTGGAACAGAAACGGCTGGAGGAAGAAGGAAGAAAGGAGGAAGAAGTCGACCCGGAGCAGCACTGCCTGTAGCAGCCCAACTTCTGAACAGGCTCCACACACGCCACTTAGTGTTAGGATTGTGTGACAAGAATCTTCTGGACAGATGACCTTCAGGGATTAAAAGATACCAGCTTGGGGCTGGAGAGGTGGCTCAGTGGTTAAGAGCACTGGCTACTCTTGCAGAGAACCTGGGTTCCCATGCATGCATGAATACACAACATAGATTCTGGCAAAGCATTCGTTCACATAAAATTAAAATAAATAATTTCAAAGAAAGATACCAGCTCAAAGAAAGAATGAATTTCATCAGAAGCCAGTCTGAAAGGACACCCAAGTTTTCTGGTAACTAAAATATATGTTTCCAGAACATTGGACTGACAGAATTCCAGAAATGGAAGGATTACTGAACCTTGAGGGTTTAGACACAAGTCCTTGGGCTGAGTCTATACTCTTGAACATAATATGAAACCCATAGAGTTTAGGAATTAAAATGTAAGCTATCTTGAGATGATGGCTGTAAAGTGTACTCTTGTGTCCAGCGAAGCAGGCTGCAAGTCCTGTTGCTGGTATGCCACGATGAGAAGTGCATGCCAGATGTATCCAGGGAAAACAGGTAGTGCATGGTTTGATTCAAGGGTGGGAGACACACTAAGAAAAGGGTAGAGGTGCAGTCCAGGAAGGGTGGGCTTCTTAAGAGCGTCGCATCGGGGCTGGAGAGATGGCCTAGCTGTTAAGAGCGTCCACTGCTCTTGCAGAGGACCTAGGTTCGATCCCTGGCGAACTACATGGCAGCTGAGAACTGTTTTTAACTCCAGTTCCAGGGGAATCCGACACCCTCTTCTGACCTCCGAGGCATTGCACGGCATGGGTGCACAAACCTACATGCAGACAGTACATTCATACACATAAAAAATAAATTTAAAAAAGTCACATCGCTGGGATTTTGGATAGCTCCTTTTATGGGCAAACTTTAATGGAAGGGATGATTACTTACAAAAGTTAAAGTGGGGTGGGGATACCAGAGTGGGCGTGAGTTTTCCCAGAATAAAGTTTCTTCCATTTTTGTCCTATAGTGTTTTCCAGGTGTGTCATGGTATCAGATGCATGATGGGACAGGCAGATTTGCAAGGTAATGATATAAAGATGCCAGTGGACAGTAGGCAGCCACGGGGCAGCCCTGTTGGCCCCAGCTGGTTTGGGTTGGTCTTCCACCACCGTTTGAGCATCACTTGGCGTCTGCTGTCAGATGGCTCTGTGGTTGTGTCTCTTTTCCTATGTCTGTCGCCTCAGCCCAGACTTGTCCCAAGGAGCCCCTTCTGAAGGGGGTTGGAAGGCTGGAAGGCTGGAGGCCTGGAGGACTGCATTCCACATGGCTGGCAGGTGGAATCTAGGATTGACTAAACCCCTGACCTAAACAAACGTGAAGTGTTAGGGTGCGCCTTCTCCTGGGAAAAGAGGATGTGGAGGGATTATAGTGGGGGAGGGGTGGTGGAGATGAAAGCTGGGATCTGGGCGAGAAGCCGCCTCCCGGGAGCGGATGTGAGCGTGATGGAGAAGGGAGCAGAAGATCTGCTCCTCTTGGGCCAGTACGGCACTGGGCTCCCACCGAGTTACAGCAGAAGTGGGAGAGGTGTGTGTGGCCCCCTGCTCAGTAGAACACCTTCTCCAGGTAAGAATTCAGAAACATGCCAGTAGGGTCCAGCTTCTCTCGGATGGCACAGAACTTTGGAAAAGCAGGGTACATTTTCTCGAAGTCCTTTCTAGTGCAGTTGTGGGCCTGTGAAAGCAACGGGAAACAACGGGACCTCAACCTCACAGAGCAGACAGGCCAAGCAGCACTGCGGACCAGGCACCCAGAGTCCCTAAGCCTGTGTTATGACACAACTCCCCCTAGACACATGCATGCACACACTGCGGACCCCCAAACAAAAGCAAAGGGGTGGGGCGGGGCTGGAAGAGCTGGCTCAGTGGTTAAGAGCATTGGCTCCTCTTGCAGAGGACCCAGGTTTGAGTCCCATGACCCACAAGGCAACTAACAACCATCTATAACTCCAGTTCCAGGGATTCCACATGCTCTTCTGACCTCCACAGGCATTGCAGGACACAGGTGCACATACATACGTGCAGGCAATACACTCATACACATAAAATAAAAATAAATAACATTTTAAAAAGAAAGGGGTCTGAAAAGTGGAGCCAGAGGAGGTTAGAACACAACACTGGAATCCTCATCCCGTGGCACCACGGAAAGGCCCGGTCCCAGCCCCACACAGGTCCTCACTTTCCCATCTGATAAGCAGGTGCCCTGATACCTGCCTTACTCTGCCCACAGGCTCGCTATGAGAATCAGATAAAGTGAAAGAGGAAACGTTTCTGTGAAAACCCAAGACCATGGCGATGTCTGGACTTCCGGGTCCAGGAGGGGACAGGGTCTGAGAAAGGCAGCTCAGCAGCAACTTTGCTCTGTGGGTCAGCTGGGGCCTCAGAGGAACTGGGAGCAGTGGCTCCCTCTGGTGGAGGCCAGGCACACAGCAGCTGCCCTACTGCTGCTATGTCTCGGATTCGCCTGAATGTCTTACCTTGGCCCAGTGGGGCCTGCCCCCAAACTTCTTCATGATGGTCTCATAGGCTAGCCAGTAGTCCAGCCGCGGTACATCCTTGCCATAGGGCCTGTGGTGGGGAGGCAGAAAGTGGTTAATTAGCCCTGTCCCATGGTGTCCCATTCACTGTCTTCTCCGTGTCTTGCCCTCACTTGGCAGGTGCCTACAGATCAGCCTGACTCTGCCTGCAGAACAGTGCAGCAGGGACCAGCACCAAGGGCTTCTACTCTCTGCTCATCCCCAAACAACCCTGCAGACTATATGCTCCCTTGTGTATTAATCAATCGGTACCTGGAGGTTATTATAGCCAAAGACTCCTAAGGTTATGGAGAAGAAAAAAAAAATCCTATTGCCAGTGTCTTTGCCGTTTATGTACATTAGATACGTGAATACAAATGCCTACAGTAGTAATGTGTTGTGCAGGTGTGCAGGCTAGAAACAGCTACGGGACCAACAAATATATTTACACAGGTGGCACCTAACATCAGGGACCAACCAAAACACCACTCAACAAGGCATGGATTCCAGGCTAGAAAAACCCCCTTCTGGCATGGGTACCCAAGCTAGAGAATGTAGTGCTTATTCACGATAGCCTCACAAATGATAAACATTCTTAATATTAATTCGCCAGTAATATTAACATAGTGACATAGCATAGACTAGCAGAGCAGGCTCCCCTCCTGGGGTGGACACCTGAGCAAGGATATATTGCTCATTTATGATACCAGCCTCACAATAGTAGATATTCCTAATTAATATTAATTCATCAGTAATATGAACTTGGTGAGATAGGATAGACTATAAGTGGCATCGCTCTAGAGATGGTGGCCTCAGAGCAGGCACTGAAGCACTAGAGGAGTCCCTTCATTTGTGAGACAGCCCCCCTTCACCCCACCATGCAGGAAGTTGTCACCTGTACATGATGATGTTCATGTAGCAGCTGTCCCTCTGGAAGCAGGGGCTCAGCAGGATGTTGTCGCCCCGGGCGAAGCGTACCTCCACCGGGTAGTGGGCCACCACCTTGGGGTGGGCTTCCAGCATGGCTTTCAGCTCCAGCAGGGCCTCTTTGGTCTTCTCCCTACCCTCAGACCAAGGGACAGGATCCAGACCTCAGGGCTAGAAGGGACTACCCCAGACTCTCCCCTAGGGCTCCATATAGGCTCCCAGCCCTGAGGCCTCATCTGGGGATGCACAAGGAGAGGGAGACGCCTGGAGTCCATTTCTCATGGTAGCACTGGGCAAGTGCCTTACCTAGGGATGGCCCAGTCCTGCACGTGCTGCTTGAAGCGACACTCATAAGTGAAGACCTTGTGGCTGATGTCGATGTTCTCCTTCTTACAGTTGAACAGCAGCCAGAAGAAGAAGTGGTTGATCCAGCCCACGAGGCAGGGCAGGAAGGTGCTGCAGAAGACAGGGTAGAGGGGATGGGGACCCAGAATTCATAGTGTGCCGGCTGTGGGCAGGCATGGGGTGCATTCTTTCCAAACTAGTGCCTCACTCCTGACATGTTCCCATCTCTTTGCAGTTGTTGGGTGTCAAGCTCAGAGCTCTCTCCAGGCGGGGCCGGTACAGCACCAAGCTATTCTTCACCTAGCCACATGGTTCTGGTGGGGACGGCTCACCTCTGCACCCACTGACAGCCATTCCGACTGTTTTCAGTGTATTCTCACTTCATAGCATGTGATGATAGGTATCCTTGTCCCAAAGCCTTACCAGCCAGCTGGGACAAAGCTAAGTGGGTCCTGACCTCAGCAGCGGCTGTCGGGCTCAGTTTCAAGAAGACGGTGCCATTCGCAACTCTGAGATGGAGACTGTTACTACCTCTTTTCTTCACACAGGACGCTGAGGCACGGAGAGTTTGCAACTCTGAGATGGAGACTGTTACTACCTCTTTTCTTCACACAGGACAGTGAGGCATGGAGAGACTGTGGTGCTTGTCCCAGAACTCCTTTGTGGCAGAGCAGGAGTCTGAAGCCAGGACTGATGAACTCACATTTGAGGCCGATGTCCATCAGACTTTCTCCCTGGAAACCCTTGTTAAGCCTCAACGTCAGGTGCCAGGCCCTTTTCTTCAAAGGCGTCTCAGGTTCAGGCACCTCCTCAAACTACTTCAGGGTGAGACATCCCTCTTCCTCTGGGAGAGCACAGAGGACTGGGAGTCAGAGAGGAAACTTCAGGTGGCTTGGGCACCAGTGTAGGAAAAATGAGGGTGAAGGCCATGGAAGTGACAGTGAAATTCCAGGAAGGAAACCCCTCTTCTTTCCTCCTGTTGGGTGATGACCCAGAACGAAGAATCCAGATGGATTCAGGCACCACTGTTGCACAGAGCTGTCCTCCAACCAGCGGGCTATGGGCAGCTGCCTTCTTCACAAGCTTGGTGGCACCTGCTTGTGCAGGATCATCACAAACTTGACTATTGATGCTCCACAAGAAAGAAGAGGCAGGGAAAATCAGCCCCAGCTCCTAATCAACAGGTTGGCCCTAGTTGAACAAGGGGGAAGGACCTAGAAGCAGAGGAAGCCAGAGAGAGGCTTGCTCTCTTGTACGGCTGCTGAGAACTCACAGTCCATGCCTGGATGGAGACTTGCCAGTGCAGCTTTAGGGGGAGCACCCACTGAAAGTAACCCCTTACCTGCCACTCTATAAGTAAGCCCCATAAAACTGGTTGGTTTTCTCAATCGTAGTTTGGCAAAATCATACCTCACTTTGTCCTAGTGACCAAGGGAGGAAGGAGCTGGATGTTACTCAGACCTCCCAGAAAGAATTTCAGCAACAACTACATGGTCCCCCGGCAGTATTACACCTTCTGCTACCAGCCGTGAGCTGTTTGGGAATAAATCTACAGTCTCACACCACTGGAGTACTTACTCTGTGAAAGTTACGGTCAGCCTACCTACAGAACCATTTAGCCCATGTCCCGACTCTCCTGTTGTTTAGTTGTTCTTGATCTGGACACTTCTTCCTTGCAGAGATGGCTGATGATGTGGTTTGGGTATGAAGTATTTCCATTAAAGCTCATCATTAAAGGCTTGGTCATACACAGAGGCATGGTCAACAGCTGGCAGTACTTTTAACAGGTAATAAATAGGATCATGAGCATGGGGCCCACCTTTATTAATGGGTTAGCCTATCCATGACTTCACAGTGGTGTGGACTATCAGGAAGTGGGGCCATGGTGTGGTGTGTGTGTGTGTGTGTGTGTGTGTGTGTGTGTATGTGTGTGTGTGATGTCTTTGAACATGTATCTTGTTCCTTGACTTTTCCTTTCTCTTTTTGTTCCTGGCTAGAGGCCATCTGTAAAGGCAGGGGTACTATTTTCTGATGGATTGAGTCTTCAGTAGCATATGGCAGATGTTGCATTCCTACCTGGTCCAGAGCAGGAACTCCAGTAAGTAGAATCCAATGGCATAGTCCCAAAACCAGTTACTTGAAGAGGAGGGGGCCTGGGAGGGATAATGTATCATGAGTTAGGAACCAAAGGCTGAACTGCCTTCTGGCTTGTTTAACATAAGGTCCCACTAGAAGAGATATGTCCCAGGAGTGGCCTTATGCTGAGGAGGAGGGAGAAAAGTAAAGTGACCCACCAGGACAACTCGAAGCCTTATTTTCCATGGCAGAGTCAGGTTCCAATATTCACCTCTTTCAATACTCTATGTACATTTATTTTTTCTCAAAATAGCATTGATTAATTTGTGTGTATGTGCATGTGTGTGGGCAGGCATATGCTATGGTTCAAGTGTGACGATCAGAGGACAACTTGCAGGAGTCGTTTTCTCCTTCTACCATGCGGGTCCCGGGTCAGGTCTTCAGGCTTGGCAGCCGGTGTCTTCAGCAGCTGAGCCATTTCGCTGACCCTTAGTTATTATTCATAAGACAAAAATATCACCTGTTTCTCCTCTTTAGATCCAATGCATCAGGTGTTGAGCAGCTTCCCTTTAAACCCTACACAGTCCCCCTCCCTATACCCAATAGGATTTAGGGTGCTGTTGACATTCATTGTATGGCTTTTTAAAAAAGTGTGTGTGTGTGTGTGTGTGTGTGTGTATGTGTGTGTGCATACACATCTATGCATGTGCATGTGGAAGCAGGGGTTAACATTGGATGTCTTCTTCAGTCATTATCTACCTTATTTTGTGAGACTGGAGCTTCCTAAGTTACTAGACTGGCTGGCCAGTGAGCCACAGAGATCCTCTGGTCTCTATTTCCCTTGGCTGGGATTTTATGTGGGTGCTGGAGCCCTGACTCGGGTCCTCGCCCATGGCAAGCCCTTTACTTACTAAGTGAACCCTCTCCTCTGCCCCCTTGGTGATGGCTTCATTTGCTTCTGCTGATAAGCAGCCTGTCTGCTAAGGACAGGTTGTGGGAAACAAAACTGTCTTTTCAACTGAAGAACTAGAACTAGAGATGGAGAGATGAGGGTTGTCAGGGGAGGAGAAGCATGAGGCTGTCTGTGGTCCAGCCCTGCTGTCTCTGCCTCGAATCCATCTTCCTGGCTCCTGCCTGTATTTTTCTCTTCTTCCCTTCCCCACCAGCTCTCAGACACACTGGACCCCCACTTAGCCACTATCCTTCCTTCTGCCCCCTGGCCTGTCTGCTTCTCTCCTCCCACTCAACGAGCCTCCCATGTCACTAGCTGTGAGGATGACAAGTGTCAGCCACTCTGGAGGAGGAAGCTTTGCAGGCTGTGCACATAGAGAGGACTGAGAGGGTGTGTGCTATATGGACTGACCACTGCCCACTCCAAGACGCTGGGCAAAGCTGGGCACAGGCTCTAGCTACCTTGTTGGTGTGGTCTTGGTAGATGATGCTGACGTTCTCGCTGTGTGGGAACCAGAGGAAGCGGAAGTACTCTGACTTCTTCAGGTGGCTGTCCAGGTTGTCCAGGACCTGGCACAAGAGGAAAGGGTTGATCTTCACTGTCAACTTAATTTGATTGAGAAACATTCAGACCAGTAAAGCCCATCTGGGGGAGCCCTTGAGGGAGTCTCCAAAGATAATGAAGTCATGAGGACTCTGATCTAATCAGTGGGCTAATCTCGAGAGATTCATAATAGGATGGCATTATGGTTTGGTTGTGAAGGGTTGGAGGTAAGGCATAGTTGCAGGAAGGTGAGTGGCGGGGACTCTATCTTGCCCTGGATTCTTCCTATATTCCCTTCTTAGCTTCCGGCCAGTAGGATGTGAGCTGCTTTGCCACAACACAATCTCCCTGTAAGGACGGGTAGAACCCTTTGACATTGTAAGCTCAAAAAATGTCCTACATAAATACCAATTTCCCCAAGTAACTTAGAGGATATCTTTTGTGTCTCAGCTTAAGAAGCTACTAGCTGTATGGATAAAATGGGGCTGATAACAGTAGTGATATTGTTTAGTTATTAAGAGTAAATAAGAGCCGGGCATAGTGGAGCACGCCTTTAATCCCAGCACTTGGGAGGCAGAGGCAGGGGCATCTCTGTGAGTTCAAGATCAGCCTAGTCTACAGAGCAAGTTCCCGGCCAGCTGGGGCTACAGGGAGACAGGGAGACCCTGTCTCAAAAAGACCAAAAAAAAAAAAAGAAAAAAAGCTTGCTATGCAAGTATGAGAAATACATAATGTCAGTTGAGGTTGACTTAACTTGGATCCCCTTCCAAAATGTTTCACATGGCTGTCAAGTAGAGGCTGATTATGGATTCCAAGCTCACTAAAGGCAGAGGGCCTGGGTTTGCTTCCTCTTCCTGTGGCTTTTGCATGCTGTTGGGTCCCAAACATAAAAACAAACATTGCCTTTGATGGCTGAGCCTCAGAATTCACAATGACACTTGTATTGCAAAATCATTCCAAATGAATGAGTAAAGAAAATAGATCTTGCCTGTCTGTGTGAAGAGTGTCTTAGTATTGAAAGAAGAACATGTTGGATCTAAGATATTATTAGGACCGCTGAGAATGGCCACACACTGAAAACAAGCCACTCAAATTCTATGTATCTCAAATATAGTCACACACAGGGCTNATCATCATCATCACCATCACCATCTCCATCACTATCATCACCATCACCATCACCATCTCCATCACTATCATCACCATCACCATCATCACCATCACCATTGCGATCATCATCATCGCCATCACCATCACCATCACCATCACTATCATCACCATCACGATCATCATCATCACCATCACCATCTCCATCACTATCATCATTACTGTCATCACCACCATTATCATCATCACCATCACCATCACCATTACTATCATCACCATCACGATCATCATCATCACCAACTCCATCACTATCATCATTACTATTATCACCACCATTATCATCACCATCACCATCACTATCATCACCATCACGATCATCATCATCACCATCACTATCATCACCATCACGATCATCAATCACCACCATTCACCATCACTATCATCACCATCACGATCATCATCATCACCATCACCATCACAATCATCATCATCACCATCTCCATCACTATCATCATTACTATCATCACCACCATTATTATCATCACCATCACCATCACTATCATCACATCACAATCATCATCATCACCATCACCATCATCATCATCACCATCACGATCATCATCATCACCATCACTATCATCATCATCACCATCACCATCACTATCATCATCATCACCATCACCATCACTATCATCATCATCACCATCACTATCATCATTACTAGCA
Organism: Rhizomys pruinosus; assembly: GCA_009823505.1. Classification (NCBI taxonomy): domain Eukaryota; kingdom Metazoa; phylum Chordata; class Mammalia; order Rodentia; family Spalacidae; genus Rhizomys; species Rhizomys pruinosus. The sequence goes on along the minus strand of VZQC01000876.1, from coordinate 738,677 downwards.
TCACCACCATTATCATCATCATCATCATCTCCATCACTATCATCATCACCATCATCACTTATCATCATCACCACCATCATTGTCTTTGTCATCATCATCTCTTATTTCTTACACATAGTAGATCCTGATATCATTCAGCCCATTATTTCCTACATAGAGTCAGTATTGGAGTGTAAATAATGTCTCTCTGAAACCTGTCAAGCAGATGCAGAACAAGTCTGGAGCGAAAAGTATAGATAGGCTTTGAAGTCAAAAGGCAGCCACAGAGTTGAAGAAGAATCCTGGTCTTGGAATGATTAAATTCTGGATTGAAGTCTTGAATTCCAATGGCAAATGTAACAATGCCACTTCTCAACTCTGGATCCTGAGAAAGGCTTGTTTGCCTTCCCAACTGGGGGGATCCATGATTCAAGGAAAACTCAGATCTAGGTTAGATCCAGTGCCCTCCATGGCACTGAGTGGTTGCTGAATGACGGAGCCATGCCAGGCCCATTCCATTATGAAGGGAACCCTCTTTAATCCAGCCTGATAAACTGGCTCATATGGAGACTGATAGTCCTTGGGGTGGTGGGTTCCCTTGTTCTGACTTATATGTCTCTTGGGAGCACTACAGAGGAGTTTGGCACCAGAGGAATCACTTCCTCCATATCTTATTGGAATGAAGGGTCCCTGTGGGTGCTGTCCCCTCTGGAGTTAGAGTGCTGTTGAGTGGGCTGTGGGGACCTGATCACCAGCTGTCTGAATCAAAGCAGAGAGAGTTCCATGAACTGCCACTCAAGAGGAAGGCTGAGCAGCACATCATAGTCAGTGTGTCACCGGGACCAATCCTTCTCCTTGGGGATGAGGGGGTGACGCAGGCAGCCAGCTGTGCTCGTCACATCACATTACCGCTTGGTTGGCATAAAGGGTAAAAGGGCAACAGCAATTTCTAAAACCCGATGTCTGCTAACTGGCTGTGATTCCACATTGACTAGACTACAGAGAGTTGACAGCATTGAGAACGTGTCCTAAAAAGATGTGTACCGAAGCCTGTCCTCAGCGTCACCTTCACGACACTGAACGAGACACCTGACAGCCCTACTTTACAGCCAGAAGTTCGGATTATAATTCTTCTTGGGCCCAAGAAGGACTTTTCCCTTTAGTGGGGCTTCAGGCAGCACTCAAAAAGCTATATTATATATCTTTAAAAGAAGCAGCGCTGGTAATTAAAAACTTGGATCTGCGGTGGGAAAGGCAGCGTAAGATGAACCTCCAGTGGACCCAGGACTTGTCTATAATTAATCACAGTACAACCCAACTGGGCCAAAGAGGACTGGCAGGTGTCAGGAGACTGACTGTCCCTGCACGCAGCTCTAGTATCCTGATGGGAGTGTGGGGACCAAAGGCAACCCCTGGGAGAAAGAAGTGAGTCCTTTATCTCTGGGTCACAGCCTCCATCCTAAGCATGAGTGCATTCTGGCTGAACCGAGAGAGGCACAGGAGATTCAGCTATGCAGCTTGCAGGACTGCGACCCTGGTCTGCTGCAGCCCCGGTCCTGGCCACCGTCCCTTCCTTGCTTGTGTGGAGTCCTTCCTCCTCAGCCTGCCAGTCCTTCTCAGCAGCTGTTCTCATGGAGGTTGGCGATGGCCTCCTGTGATTGCTCTGACAGGGTGTTGATTTGACTCCCTGCAGCACTGGACACTGTGGGGCCCTCTGCTGTGGACTCCATTATCTATTGTTTCAGGAACCTCACCATCTCCTCACCATCTTCATTCCTGTCTGGCCAACCTCATGTCTATTTCACAGTCCTTCCTGGGTCCTCTCATCAGCCAAATGCCCTGTCCTCAATGCCCCTTTCTTTCTGATTCATGCTGCCATTAACAAAGTCTGCTGAAGACCTTTGCCATGGTCTGAGCTGTGTTCCCCAGATTCCTTCATGGAATGTGACTGTGTTCAGAGGCAAGGCCCAGCTCCAAGACTGTGGTAAGGAAATTATGGGATGTTCTCCCTAGGGCAGCTGGGAGTCAGCACCTTGTGAGGGTAGGCAGTGGATGCCACTGCGGCGGCTCTCTACCCAGACCCCTTCCATGTCCATGTGTTGGCCATCCTTGAGGCTCCTCTGGGTTCTACGGTCCACCAGGGTTCTAGCCATAGTCTATCTTGGGTCAAGGAGAGGGTGGTGAAGTGAGATCCCCCTCAGTCCAGGGGACAAAGGCCCATGAGAGCTGCTTAGGGCCAGGAGAAATCAACAGAGCCTCCATTTGTCCTCTGAGGCTGAGCAGTGGCAAGCAAGGGGCCATACCTCCTTGAGCGTAGAGGGGAAGGACAATTCCTGCAGGTGGAACTGTGGCGTGCACTGCAGGGTGACGGTGAGGATGATGCCCAAGCAGCCTAGGTGCACACGTGCAGCTTGGAACACATCTGCATTGCTGGTCTCCGAGCATTCCAGAATGACCCCATCGGCGGTCAGCAGGGTCAGCGCCACCACCTGGTCAAGGAAGAGGAGCCGCAATTCAGAGTCCACTCAGTCACTGCCCCATTTTCTGGCTTGTCTTTGGAATGAGTCCCCTAGGGGCACTATGGCTGGTCACATGGGACATTTTTAGCCCAGACTATAGTCACTACCTGAAAGGGCAGTCTGGAAATTGGGTGAGAAACAAGACTGGGTGGGCATCAGCCCTCAGCAGAGCAGGGCCCATCCCTGGGTGACACCACATGATGTCCTCCTCCCTGGCTTGCTCTCCCTCATTCTGGGACCTCCCCTGCCTGGAGCCATACAAAGCACAGACAGAGCTGGGCAAGGCAAAGGAAGTATGTGTGTGCTCTGGGGTGGGCCAGTTCTCTGTGCCAGTGTGCTCTGGAGCAGGATCCTAGTAGCCTTGCCCAGCCACATGGAAGCATCTCTTCCTTTAGGGAACCCTCTCCCAGAGACATCCTCCTGCCCAGACACACTTGACCAGAAACTTTAGGTTTCTACAAATACTAGAGCATTCAGATGCAAACTGATGGGGGTCCCTGTGATCCCCACTTTCAGAGAGGACTGGTCTCTCGTGGCTACGGAAAGTCTTCCACACTCTGCTACCTGCTAATGTGGATGGAAATTGCTTCTGACACCTGTAGTTGGGGGTTGGTGGCTCAGGGCCAGAGGACAGCTACAGCTGAACAAATCCTGATTAACAGTGACCAGGGAGCAGAGAGGAGGATCTGGCAGAAATGGGGCATGGTGGCCAGGTGGGGGAGAGGGTGTTTCAGTGACTGTTGCAGAAAGTGGAGTCTGTTTAAGAGTTAGAGCCTTGAAGGACAGCCAGGGGTGCACACACTCAGTGCCCAGTTTCCCAGGTGGGTTTCTGGCGTGCAGGCCTGCAGCAGCCCACCCAGCACCCACCACCTGATGATAGAACCATAGAGAGGAACTGCATGCATGGATAGAAGGACAGCCAGGGGCACACACACTCAGTACCCAGTTGCCCAGGTAGGGTCCAGTGCACAGGCCAAAGGAGTAAACCACACCCCCCACCAAGCTACCGATACTGTGGTGAAAAATATAAACTGCTGGTGCTGTGTTTTACTGTTGTTGGGAGGATCCAGCAGTGTCAGTGATTGGAGGCTACACAGCCAAAACTGAGGAAGAAACCAGCAGGAAGCAAACTGAGGGACCAACCAGTCCTCTCAAATATTAACATTTGAGATTAGCAACAGAAGGCAAACAAACAAACAAAGGGGGAAACAACAACAACAAATACACATGCCAAAGACATGAACAATATGGGAAAAGCTCAAAATAAATCCCCACCGAACTCAACCAGTCCTATAGAAGATCCCAACAACAAGATGTCCCTGGAAGGAGACCAAGACATGGACCTTAGAAGAACAATTGTAGACATATTCAAAGACTATAAAGAACAAACCAGAGAACTAAAGGGAGAGAATGAAAAACTCATGAAGGAACTAGAAGGAAAGAATGATAAACTCCAGAAAGAACTAAAAGGAGAGATTGACAAACTCAGAAAAGAACTAGAGGAAGAGAAATACAAACTCTAAAAAGAACTAGAGGGAGAGAATGACAAACTCCAGAAAGAAGTGGAAACATTGAAAAGATCTCCAGCTGAAAGGAAAAAAGAAACTGACGAACAAAGCAAGGAGCTACAAGAAGAGAATGAAAAGCTCCAAAAAGAAGTGGAGTTATTGAAGATATCACAGGATGAAATAAAAAAGGAAATTGAACAATCATCCAATCAGCAGGAAAGGATGGGGAAAAAGCCTGAGAAGCAGAATGGATGAAGCAGAAAAAAGAATATCAGACCTACAGGATAACACACCACAGCTAGAAACCTCAAGTAAAGATTGTGAAAATTTTTAAAAAACACAAGAGTGGAACAACCAAGAAATGTGAGATACTATGAAAAGACCAAACCTCTGCATCACAGGGATAGAGGAAGGAGAAGAATCCCAAGAGAACAGTATTGATCAGATCTTCAACAGAATAATAGAAGAAAATTTCCCCAAACTGAAAAAAGACAAACCCATACAAATACAAGAAGCACATAGAACACCAAATAGACAAGACTAGAAAAGAAATTCCCCACATCATATCATAGTTAGAACACTAGATGCTCAAAACAAGGACAAAATACTGAAAGCCACAAGAGAAAAACAACAAGTTACATATAAGGGAAAACCTATCATAATTATAGCTGACTTCTCAGTGCAAACTATGAAAGCCAGAAGAACATGGACCAAAGTATTCCCACTGCTAAATGACTTTAGATGCCAACCCAGATTACTATACCCAGCAAAAATGTCAATCATAGTTGAAGGAGAAAGAAAAATCTTTCATGACATAAACAAAATGAAAGAACACATGTCAAAAAACCCAACACTTCAGAAAATACTTGCAGAAATTCAAAGAACAGAGGAAAGAAGCAACTATCCTTAAGCAACCCAAGAGAGAAATTATCAAAAGCATAACAGTAAATAAATACCAAGACCAAGAATGCAAACAAAAAATAAGTTGAAAGGAAACAACATGCATCTCTCAATAATAACCTTAAATATTAGTGGTCTAAACTCCCTAATTAAAAGACATAGACTGGGAGAATGGATTAGGAAACAGAATCTATCTATATGCTGCCTACAAGAAACCCATCTCACCCTCAAGGACAGACACCATCTTAGAGTGAAAGGATGGGAAAAAATATTCCAAGCAAATGGTACCAAAAAGCAAGTAAGAGTGGCTATTCTAATATCAGACAAAATAGACCTCAGAGAAAAATTAATCAGAAAAGACAAAGAGGGCCATTATATTCTTATCAATGGGACAATTAGCCAGGAAGATTTCACAATCTTTTTTTTTTTTTTTTTTTTTTTTTGAGACAGGGTCTCCCTTTAGTCCCAGCTGGCCTGGAGCTTACTTTGTAGACCAGGTGGGCCTTGAACTCACAGAGATCCACCTGCCTCTGCCTCCCAAGTGCTAGGATTAAAGGCGTGCGCCACCACACCTGGCTGAAGATTTCACAATCTTAAATATTTATGCACCAAACGGTGGTGCACTGAACTTTATAAACACAATCCTTCAGGACCTCAAGACACAGATTAATCCCAGCATGGTGATAGTGGGGGACTTCAATACCCCACTGAGCCCCCTGGATAGGTCAACTGGACAAAAAATAAACAGAGAGACATCAGAACTGAACAATACAGTACACCAAATGGGCCTCACAGATATCTACAGAATATTCCACCCAAACACCAGAGACTATATTTTCTACTCAGCACCCCATGGAACATTCTCCAAAATCGACCACATACTGGGACACAAAAGAAATGTCAACAAATACAAAAGGATTGAAATTATTCCATGTATTCTATCAGACCACAGTGCAATAAAGCTCAATATTAACACCAGGGTAAGCCCTACTAATTATAAGAACACATGGAGACTAAACAACACAATCTTGAACAATGAGTGGGTCAGGGAAGAAATAAAGAATTAAATAAAAGCATTCTTGGAACTAAATGAAAAAGACAATATAACACAACAAAACATGTGGGATACATTAAAGTCAGTCCTAAGAGGGAAATTTATAGCCCTAAATGCCCACATTTAAAAAACAGAAAGAGAATAAATAAGTGATTTAACACTGCAGCTAAAAACACTTGAGAGACAACAACAAATGAACCTTAAACCCAACAGACAGGAAGAAATAAGAAAAATCAGAGTAGAAATCAATGAAATAGAAACAAAGAAAACTACAAAAAAAAAAAAAATCAATGAATCCAAAAGCTGGTTCTTTGAAAAGATAAACAAAATAGACCTCTAGCCCAGTTAACCAAAAGAAAGAGCAACTCCAAATCAATAGCATTCGTGATGAAAGGGGAAACATTGCAACAGATAAAAGATCCAGACAATCATAAGAGTACTTCAAAAATCTATACTCTACTAAATTTGAAAACCTAAGAGAAATGGACGAATATCTGAAATCCTGGGATTTGCCAAAGCTTAACCAAGAAGAGATTGACAGCTTAAACAGACCCATCATACTTGATGAAATTGAAGATGTAATAAAAAGCCTCCCAACTAAAAAAAGCCCAGGCCCAGATGGTTTCACGGCAGAATTCTATAAAACATTTAAAGAAGTCTTACGACCATTACTACTCAAACTTTTCAGAAGGATACAGAGGGAAATATCCCAAATTCCTTCTATGAAGCCAGCATCACTCTAATACCAAAACCAGGCAAAGACACAAACAAGAAAGAAAACTATAGACCCATATCATTAATGAACACAGATGCAAAAATTCTCAACAAAATACTTGCAAATCGCATACAGACCCACATCAAAAAGATCATCCATCATGACCAGGTTGGATTCATACCAGAGATGCAGGGGATGGTTCAAGATATGTAAATCAATAAATATCATAAAACACATAAATGGACTGAAAGACAAAAACCACAGGATCATCTCAATTGATGCAGAAAAAGCTTTCGACAAAATCCAGCATCCCTTCATGCTTAAAGTCCTAGAGTGAATTAGACTGGAGGGATCATTCCTCAATGTAATCAATCAAAGCCATATACAAGAAAGCCACAGCCAACATCATCCTAAATGGAGAAAAAGTTGGAAGCATTCCCCTGAAAGGCAGGAACACAGCAAGGCTGTCCACTATCGCCACTCCTCTTCGTTATAGTGCTTGAATTGCTTGCTAGGGCAATAAGGTGAGAAAGTGCAATTAAAGGAGTACTAAGTGGAAAAGAGGAAGTAAAACTATCCCTTTTTGTAGATGATATGATAGTTTACCTAAGGGATGCTAAAAACTCCACCAGAAAACTCTTAGAAACAGTAAAAGTTTCAGTAAAGTGTCAGGATACAAAATAAACCTAGAAAAATCAGTAGCCTTTCTTTACACCAACAATAAGCAACTGGAGAAGGAATATAAGGAGACCTTCCCAATTACAACAGCCTCAGAAAAAAAATAGAATATATGGGAATAAACCTAACCAAAGACAACAAAGACATCTACAACAAAAATTTTAAAACCCTGAAGAGGGAGATTGAAAATGACATCGAAAGATGAAAAGACCTCCCATGCTCATGAATTGGAAAAATTAATATAATAAAAATGTCCATTCTACCCAAATTAATATACAGATTCAATGCAATCCCAATCAAAATCCCCACGAGCTTTTTCACAGACTTAGAAAAAAAATCCTTAAATTCATATGGAAAAACAAAAGACCCCGAATAGCTAAACAACCCTGAGTGAAAAGTGCAATACTGGGGGGATTACATTACCAGACTTCAAGCTATATTACAGGGCTACAGTCAAAAAGACAGCCTGGTACTGGCAAAAACAAAAACAAAACAAAACAAAACAAAAACAGAACTATTGACCAATGGGACAAAACTGAAGATCCAAACTTGAGCTCATATAACTTCAGCCACCTCATATTTGACAAAGGGGCCAAAAAAGCTCAATGGAGGAAAGACGGCATCTTCGGCAAATGGTGTTGGCAAAACTGGATCACCATTTGTAGAAGAACAAAATTAAACCCCTACCTCTCACCCTGTACAAAAATAAACTCCAAGTGGATCAAAGATCTCAATCTAAAATCTAAAACTCTTGATGGTGATAGAAGAAAAAGTCAGCATCAACCTACAAGACATAGGTGTAGGAAAAGACTTTCTAAATCAAACAGCAGCTGCACAGGAAATAAGGACAACAGCTGACAAGTGGGACCTCATCAAACTCAAAAGCTTTTGTATAGCTAAAGAAACAATAAAAAAAGAAACAATCAAGGAAGTGAAGAGAAACCCCACAGAGTGGGAGGAAACCTTCACCACTGATACATCTGACAGAGCATTAACATCCAGAATATATGAACTACTTAGAAAACAAAGAAGTAAGAAAACAAATGACCTACTCAAAAGATGGAATAAAGAGAAGAACAGAGATTTCACCAGTAAGGAAGTAAAGATGGCTGAGAAACATCTTAAAAAGTGTTCAACATCATTAATAATTAAGGAAATGCAAATTAAAACCACATTAAGGCTGGGCGTGGTGGCGCACGCCTTTAATCCTAGCACTTGGGAGGCAGAGGCAGGCGGATCTTTGTGAGTTCAAGGCCAGCCTGGTCTACAGAGTGAGTTCCAGGACAGCTGGGGCTACAGGGAGACCCTGTCTCAAAAATACCAAAAATGAATGAATGAATGAATAAATAAATAAATAATAAAAAATAAAAACAAAATATTAAAAAAAAAAACCACATTAAGGTATCATCTCACTCCAATAAGACTAGCTAAGATCAAGAAAACAAAAGACACCAAATGCTGGAGAGGTTGTGGGGAAAGGGGAACACTCATCCACTGCTGGTGGGAATGTAAACTGGTACAACCACTGTGGAAAGCAGTGTGGAGAATCCTTGAAAGACTCAAAATGAGCCTACCACCTGACCTAGCCATACCACTCCTGGGTATATACCCACAAGATGCATCCTACTGCAAAGATAAATGCACAGCTATGTTTATTGCAGCTCTCTTCACAATAGCAAAGAGCTGGAACCAACCCAAATGCCCCTCAACTGATGACTGGTTAACAAAAATGTGGTACATCTACACAATGGAGTTCAATGCAGCGGTAAAGAAAGATGACATCATGAGCTTTGCTGGTAAATGGATGGAACTCGAAGCCATTATGCTAAGTGAAGTAACACAGTCCCAGAAAAAAAAGGTGAATGGTTTCCCTCATTTGTGGATGCTAACACCAAATCACCAGTTGGCAGGCAAACCGAGCAACTTTATTATTATATTTCATTGTATCTGAAAGCAACTGTGCTATTCCAATGTGAATCTCTTAATGGGCTCTAGAATTGTCCTACCATTTGTATTCACACATTGTAATTACCATATATGGATGGAAGATATGTATTCATATTCCAAAAAAAAAAAGAATGTAAAGTTACACATCTTCTTACCTGCGTGCAACTTTACTGTTAAAATGTGAATCTCTAAATGTGTTTAGGAATTAACCTATAGTTTATATTCAGAATTCGTAATTTTGATTAATGCGTGGAGTATATATATATATATATATATATATATATGCATATTTTGGAATAATATAAAATTAAAGGGAACAAAAAAGAGAGAAAAACCTATTCAAAGAACTGAGCAAAACAGTAAACTTGTGCATCGAAAGGCTATAAAAGACTAAGAAAAAGATGCAAGACAGGATTTAACATGTATGACAGAATCCATGAGCTCTGGCAGAGGGTTGGGGGGAAGCAAGGGGGCGTAAGAGCTGGGCATGGATGGGGGAGTGAGTCTAAATTTGACTAAGAAATGTGTGAAATGCACTCAATAAAAATTAACTTAAGGGGCTGGAGAGATGGCCTAGTGGCTAAGAGCACCGACTGCTCTTGCAGAGGACCCAAGTTCGATCCCCAGCACCCACATGGCAGCTAAGAACCATCCGTAACTCCAATTCCAGGAGAACTCCAGTTCCAGGGGAATCCGAGACCCTCTTCTGACCTCCGCGGCATTGCACGACACGGGTGCACAGACCTGCATGCAGACAGTACATTCATACACATAAAAAAGAAATAAAATTTTTAAAAAATTAAAAAAAAAATTAACTTAACAAAAAAAGAAGAGTTGGAGCCTTGAAAGAGAGCTTGCCTGCAAGAGGTTTCAAAAGCATCTAAAAACCTGTGAAAGATGCATTTACCAGTTTTGTAACCTTGAGGGATAACAGTAAGAGCTACCTCGGAAGACCTGAGGATTAAATCTCAAGCATGCTGCTCACCCACCTTAAAGACTCATGTGTTAAGTCTCCATTTCTAGCTGATGGGTTGGGGGAAACGATTGGATTGTGAGGGATCTAACCTCATCAGTGGATTAGTCCATGGATGGTCTATAATCTGATGGAGGTGGTGGAAGTTAAAGAGTTGGTATAAGGCTGGAGATATGGCTCAGCGATTAAGAAAGAGCACAGACTGCTCCTGCAGAGGACCTGGGTTCGATTCCCAGCACCCACATGGTGGCTAAGACCCATCTTTAAGCCAGGCATGGTGGCACATGCCTTTAATCCCAGCATTTGAGAGGCAGAGGCAGAGGCAGGTGGATCTCTGTGAGTTCAGTCTGGTCTACAGAGCGAGCTCCAGGCCAGCTGAAGCTACAGGGAGACTCTGTCTCAAAAAAAAAAGAGTTGGTGTACTGGAGGGAGTACAGTCTGGGGTTGCACCCTGGGCAGATCTGCCTTGTTCCTGGCTCCTTCTTCTCTTGCTGTTTCTGTTTCCTGGCTGCTGTGTGGTGAACATTCTCTCCACAACCTTCTTCCACTGTGACGTTCTACCACACCACAGACCTAAACTCAATGGAGCCAGCTGAATGACCATGGGCTGAAGGTTCTGAACCCATGAGCCCAAACCAACCTCCCTTGAAGTTGATTTTCTCTGGTGCTTTGTTACATTGACAGAAAGCAACTCACATACTTGCTGTCAGCATAATATATAAAATCAAAGGGTAGGCCCTTTCTGGTTTGTCAAGCTGGGCTTCTGGAGAGAAGTGACCAACAAATCCTGCATGCATTTTGATGCATGGCCACTTCAAACTCATGTCATTGTGTAGAAACTGATGTGCCCCTTAATAAACGAGGACTGAGCTCAAATATTGGGAGGAGGCATCCAGGCCATATCAACCCTCCAGTTACTCTTGGGACCCCCCCCCCACCGCCTTGGGCAGTCAGCCAAGCTTTGAAGAAGAGACGGTAATGACCATAGAGGATTCTAAGTCCCAGGACACCATTTAACGGGAGCTATCCATGATCTCCATACAACCTCTCTCCATGGCTCTTCATTTCAGAGGAGCTGGGCCATCTTCCAGCATGCCTATAGCCAATGAGTGGTGGATATGGATTGAGATCCAGATTTGAGTTCCAAACTAGTGCTCTTAACTAGTTCCCCAAACAGGACTCTTGTCAATTGAAGTGTAAGAAAGCTTTTGAAGGGGCTGGAGAGATGGCTCTGTGCCTAAGAGCACTAGCTGTTCTTGCAGAGGACCCAGGTTCAATTCTCAGTACCCACATAGTAGCTAACAACCATCTTTACATCCTCTTCTGACCTATGTGGGTGTTGTGCAACATGGGTGCACTTACGTACATGTAGGTAATACACTCAAATATATAACATAAAAATAATAAATAAAATATCTAAAAAAGAAAGCTTTTTGATCAAGGCCAGGTAGTCTGGGTCATAAGCTGTCTTGTCCCTGTCCCGGTCCTTGCCTCCATTGATATCCCGGGATAGTCCTTCTCCTGCCCAGCTCCTTGTTATAACTGAGTGGGGATGGCACCCCTTGTCGCGGTGTCTGTGTGGATGTGGAGGGTGGAGGTGGGAGTCCCCCTCGGGACATTAGAGCATGGACAGGCTCAGGAGCTTCTTTGGCTCTGATGAGGTTTAAAGAATAAAGCGGTGTTCCTGGGGGCTCCTATCTAATGTCTGACATCCATGTAGAGCTGGCCTACTGTGCCATGGACTCGGGGGGACTCACCTGAGTGGCCAGGATGCCGTGCTTGATCCCTGTGTTGTGGGTTCCAGACCCAATGACGCCAGCAACTGTCACGTCAGACACTGCTCCCAGACTGCTCAGCAGGAGAGAGCAAGAGGGAGTTAGCGTTCTCAGATGGAGTCCGGGATCCCTCAAGGCAAAAGCCTTTATTCATTTCTGCCCTAGACTTTGCCCTACACACGTGATGGCCCAGCTTATGGCCAGCCCTTTTCTCTGGGCTTCAGCTTCCTGATCTCTATGAGTCACCAGAGGTGCTGGCGAGGACAAGGGTTAGTTTGTGCAGAGGCTCTCTTGCTTAGGCACAGGAAGGAGGTAGCCTATCCGGCCCCTTGCCTCCTTCCACGTGGTATCTCCTCCAAGCATGGCCTGTTCTAAGACTCCTCTGCTATAGGCTACCAAGGCTTATGGGACCGACATGGTTCTAATTACACAAATGTCCCTGCAGGTCTGTGTGGGTGAGCCTCCCTGAGCCAGATGGGAAGTGGGGGAGAAGGCCCCTGCTACCTGTCCTGCTGGGAAATCCACACAGGGTCCTCAGGGCTCGAGAGAGGGGTACGCCCATAGCTTGGGGATCCAGGCCCGGAATAAGTAAGGCTGAACCTGCAGCCAAATTTGTCAGTGATCTTGAGCCTGTTGCCCTGTCTGCTTCTGGTCAGGTTCTGCACCCTCCTGCCTCCTAGATGGAGCTCCCTGCAGGGGGGTCTGGATTTTATTTGTCTTTGCTTCCTTGAGCCAGCAAGGTCTGCACATAGCAGTAGTCTCATTCTGCAAATGTCCTAGCTGCCCTTGTCCTTAGAGAAGCGAGGAGGCAATGGTTCCCAGAGTGCGGAGGACTTGTGAGGCTCCAGGCCTATGCTAGGAAGGCTTGAAGAGCAGCCGCGGTTTTCTGGTAGGTTGGACCTAACTGCAGTGAGGTTGCCAGTCCTATGTGTTCAAAACTGTCACTGCTGGCTCCTGGATGGATCCCACAATTAGACTCCTTTAGCAGCACTTGGAGTGCTGTGTGTAGCAATAATGAACACATTTGCACGAGGGTGGCAAAAGCCTGGGTAGACCTGACAGGAAGACATGTGCGGTTCAGTCTATTCTCTCCAGTATTGATTTTCTATGTCACTATTTTTTAATAGTATATTGCTATTTATTCTGTTCGTGGAGTTTGAAGAAAAAAGTTCATATATATTCCTTGCATATGTCATTATGGGTTTTTTTTTTTTTTTTTTTTTTTTTTGGTCTTTTCAAAACAGGGTCTCCCTGTAGCCCCAGCTGGCCTGGAACTCTCTCTGTAGACCAGGCTGGCCTTGAATTCACAAAGATCCACCTGCCTCTGCCTCCCAAATGCTAGGATTTAAAGGCATGCACCACCACATATTTTGATCCCTAGAGTATTGATTGGCAGTTTTGGGGGAAGTATCAATCCTCCCCTGCCTGGTCCCCATTCAACATTGTGCTGGATAGCTTTAGTGTCAAGTGCCAACTTGGGGAGTTGCCTCCATTGGACTGGCCTGTAGCCATGTATGAGGAACATCTTCTTGATTGTTGAATGGTGTGGGAGGGGCCAGCCCACTGTGTGGAGTGCCACCCCTGGGCAGGTGGTCCTGTATTGTATAAGGAAGCAGGCAGATAAAAAAAAAAAGAAAGAAAGCAGGCTGACAGATGGGGACTACTGAGATCCAGCTTGTGGACTGAGCAGCTACTGGGGTTTCAGCCTCTTCAGAGTATAGACTGCTATTTTTGGATTACCCAGGCTGTATCATAGAGGCCAGTACAGGAAGATCAAGACAGGACAAGTGCTTACTGGACCTCATTTGGGGGACCATGGGAGGGAAAGACCCCAGTGTGGAGCACAAGGGCAAGATTGATGGTTGTTTGGGCTTTCTATTTCCACACAGCAGCCCCTGAACCCCGGGAGGACTAGGGCGGGGCTGTGAGGAAGAAACGCATCCCGAGGGGCGTGGCTGTCTTGTTCTTGCCAGATTCCTTGGTGTGGGGGCAGAGCTGGGGTGAGGGGTGGGCTTCTTACTTGGACAGGGCCAGGCCATGCTTGTCCAACTGTAGGTGTAAGTCAGCCAGGAAGATGCCAGCCTCCACCGTCACCTGCTTCTTCTCCTTGTCCACCTGCAAGAGCCAGAACAGGCTGGAAGGAGCCAGTATAAGCGGGCCCTTGCTCTCTAGCTGGGCCTCTCTGGAATATGAGTTTGGCTATCCTACCCTGTGGTAAGCCTCACCTACCCTTCAACCTAAAAGATACAAGCCCAAGAATGCTGGAGCTTTGGGAATTTTTTTATAAAGTCTGGCTATGTAGCCCAGGCTAGCCTCAAATGTACACCTATAAGCAATGAGATTTCAGGTGCACATCATAGTTCCTTGGTGCCAGTCCCAAGCAGTCAATTCTTTAATAACTAATTTATTAATTAATTAACTATAATTGCTGCAGATGGAACCTGGGACTTTGGACATGCTGGGAAAGCTCCTTCTAGTGAGCCACACCTCCAGCCCATTGGGAATGTTCCATGGAACTGCCCTTTTCATGAGTGAAGGGAACAAGCTCCACTAGGAGAAGGGCTTGGCCTGGTAACATTGGGAGCTAGGATGAGGGCTCAGCCACACCCGTGCTCCTGTAGGCTGTCTACTCGGCAAAGGCCAGGGGTGGGGGTGGGGGGCAGAGGATCTGTTGCTGCAGAGCCTGGTCTTGCTACATGGAGAACCAAGTCTCCTCTCTCTCTCTCTCTCTCTCTCTCTCTCTCTCTCTCTCTCTCTCTCTGGAAACAGGCTGAGCGCAACCTCTGCTTGGTGTCTGAATACAGCCAGGATAGGGTTCAGTATCCTGAGATCCCACTGCCCTGCAGCCCTGAGTGGGAAGAAGGTCTCTGCATTTCATCATCAAGATCCATGGCCTGAGGTCATGTAAACGAGGTCGTGGCAGGGCTGCAATGAGAAGCCACCTCAGTCTGACTGCAATGAGAAGACACCTCAGCTGGGAGGATTTGCTAGGTTACTAACTGTAAACAGGCAAATGACCTGTTGTACTTGATACAGTGCATATGAAATGACAGATTTAATACAAAACTATAGAACATGCAAGTTTTTTTTCTGAGATGTTAAATAGTACTTCAGTGGAGAACAAAACTTAACCTTTTGCTAATGCCTGTAGTACCAAAAGCAGACATTTTAGCTTTCTTTAGTCAAAAATATGAATATTAAGTGTTATGAATCTCTCTGCCAAGTGGTTCAGAAATACATTATAAATAACCTAGTTTTTTTTTTTTTAAAAAGAAACTGTAAACCATCCTGGTCAGTCTATCCTATGCTACGTTTACATGCAATGAGAAGACACCTCAGTCTGACTGCAGTGAGAAGACACCTCAGTCTCACTGCAGTGAGAAGACACCTCAGTCTCACTGCAATGAGAAGACACCTCAGTCTCACTGCAATGAGAAGACACCTCAGTCTGACTTCAGTGAGAAGACACCTCAGTCTCACTGCAATGAGAAGACACCTCAGTCTCACTGCAATGAGAAGACACCTCAGTCTGAATGCAGTGAGAAGACACCTCAGTCTCACTGCAATGAGAAGACACCTCAGTCTCACTGCAATGAGAAGACACCTCAGTCTCACTGCAGTGAGAAGACACCTCAGTCTGACTGCAGTGAGAAGACACCTCAGTCTGGCTGCAGTGAGAAGACACCTCAGTCTCACTGCAGTGAGAAGACACCTCAGTTTCACTGCAATGAGAAGACACCTCAGTCTGGCTGCAATGAGAAGATACTTCAGTCTGACTGCAATGAGAAGACACCTCAGTCTGACTGCAATGAGAAGACACCTCAGTCTGACTGCAGTAAGAAGACACCTCAGTCTCACTGTAATGAGAAGACACCTCAGTCTCACTGCAATGAGAAGACACCTCAGTCTCACTGCAATGAGAAGACACCTCAGTCTCACTGCAATGAGAAGACACCTCAGTCTCACTGCAATGAGAAGACACCTCAGTCTCACTGCAATGAGAAGACACCTCAGTCTCACTGCAATGAGAAGACACCCCAGTCTCACTGCAAAGCATCTGCTCCACTGCTGACCTCAGGGCACCAAACTCAGAAAATCAATCACCAGAGCTCAGTCCTTGCTAATTAGCAATCAGAGTTAATTACTGCTGGACTCATGTTTGCTAAGAAGTGGAAATTGGCAGCCTCAGCAAATACTGCCACAGTTAGAGACAAATAGCTCTTTGGTGGCTGGTTGGAACTTCCAGATCAGGGGAGTTGCTCCCTCCTAACCTGGAGGCGAACACGTCTGGTACCCTGAGTTACCTGGCAGACAGTAGGTATTGGCCGACTAGTGGACATTTTTGCAGAAGGAAGTTGGTGTCAGTTCTGGGTCTGGGTCCAGCTTTGTTACTGCTTGCTGTGTGACTATAGGCAAGTCACTGCCACTCTCTGGTCTTCATTTTTTCTCTCTTTGTAAACCTAGCTCAGTCCCACTTAGGTTAGTCATTGTGAGTCTACTTTTTGTTTGGGGGGGGGGCTGATTCTTCACACCTGTTCCAGCCAGGCAGAAAATGGAGTTGATAGATAGCACAGGAGGGGGGTGAGCATTCTCTCTGTAAATTACAGAGCGAGGCAGACCTGAGCAAGCCAGGGAATGCCTGGGGATAAGCCAGGACTCAGGGTGTCACGTTGAGGACTTGGGACAGGGAGAGGCTGAGGACTGAGGGAAGGGCTAAGAGATTTCTTCTGGGGTTGGAGGGTGGGGGAGTAGAACAGAGGCCGAAGCTGTTCATCTTGGGAACCAACCGAGGAGGGAGCCAAGCGCCCCAGTACCTGGAGAACCCGGTTCATCTTGCCCATGTGGATCATGAAGCCATCAGTGCAGGCGATGTCCGAGGGGGAGTGGCCACCGCCCACCACCTTCACCCGCTTGTTCTGCTGCCGAGCCAGGGCCAGCACCTGCGAACACAATATCAGGCCCTGCTCGGAGAGGAATCAGAGGGCCTAAAGGGAGTAGTCTGGCCAACAGGAGTGAGGGCAGCTGGCCATGCCTCCAGACCTCAGTGCAACGGGAGTGAGGGCAGCTGGCCATGACTCCAGGCCTGGGTGCAACAGGAGTGAGGGCAGCTGGCCATGCCTCCAGGCCTCGGTGCAACGGGAGTGAGGGCAGCTGGCCATGCCTCCAGGCCTCGGTGCAACGGGAGTGAGGGCAGCTGGCCATGCCTCCAGGCCTCGGTGCAATGGAGTGAGGGCAGCTGGCCATGCCTCCAGGCCTCAGTGCAACAGGAGTGAGGGCAGCTGGCCATGCCTCCAGGCCTTGGTGCAATGGAGTGAGGGCAGATGGCCATGCCTCCAGGCCTCAGTGCAACAGGAGTGAGGGCAGCTGGCCATGCCTCCAGGCCTTGGTGCAATGGAGTGAGGGCAGATGGCCATGCCTCCAGGCCTCAGTGCAACAGGAGTGAGGGCAGCTGGCCATGCCTCCAGGTCTTGGTGCAATGGAGTGAGGGCAGATGGCCATGCCTCCAGGCCTCAGTGCAAGGGAGTGAGGGCAGCTGGCCATGCCTCCAGGCCTCGGTGCAATGGAGTGAGGGCAGCTGGCCATGCCTCCAGGCCTCGGTGCACTCTGCCCATCTCCAGAAAACAAACCAGAGAGCCGGACACAAAGCCTTATTCGGCCCTGCTTCCTCCTCTCGAGATTTCTTTTCATTTTGGCCTTAGTGTTTTGAGATGGGGTCTTGCTCTGCAGCCCAGCCTGTCCTCAAACTTCTGAGCCTCCTGCCTCTTTTCAGTGGCGGTAGTGCTGCCTCTGCCTCCCAAGTGCCAGGATTAAAGGCGTGTGCCACCACACCCAGCAATTGATGCTTTTTAAAAGGCAAACCCTGTTGTAGTTTTCAGCAACATGAAACCTTCCAAAGGTGCCCTGGTGTCTTAAGGACAAGACCCAAGTGCCTCATCTTGGCTAGTGGCCTCCCAGTCTGCCTCCTGGAGGAAAGACACAGTGGTGACTGACCAGGCCTGTCTGGCACAGCTGGATAGTCGGGAGACAGCTGGCTGAGTAAGTACAGGGAAGCATGATGCCGCTTCAGAGAATCCCTTACTTCCTTGTCCTGTCTCTCTCTGCTCAAATGCATTCACGGTGCTGTGGAACAGTAGCTTCAAGGTGTGTCAGGAACGGTAGCTTCAAGGTGTGTCACAAAGGCCCCGGCAACTGGAAACTGACTGGGAAAGGCTGGTCTCTGCCTCCTGCTCTTCCCACAGCGCGTTAGGCTACGAAGCCGAACATGACATCCCGTCATCCCATCACACCGTCACACCGTCACACCGTGACCTGACCCTGGAGCTGCTAGGCAACACAGCTGTTTTCATCTCCACTGGACGCTGCCGGTTCTCATGGAAACAAGAGCCTCACCTGCTAGTGCACACAGCTATGGCCACAAGGCCAGCACAGCCCCCCCCCCCGAGCCTCCCCCTCCTCCAGCTGCTCTGCCAGCTGCTCACCCGCTAGTGCACACGGCCACGGCCACGAGGCCAGCACAGCCCTGGAGCCTCCCCCTCCTCCAGCTGCTCTGCCAGCTGCCTCACCCAATAGTACACACAGCCACAGCCACGAGGCCAGCACAGCCCCGGAGCCTCCCCCTCCTCCAGCTGCTCTGCCAGCTGCGCACCTCTGGCTTCTCCCTCACTCCCGCTGCTCCATCCTCCCCTTCGCTTAGGGCTGCCTCTCCCAGCCACCCCTGTAGCCTCTTCCATCCCGTATGACATAACCCTCACCTCCTGCATTCATAGTGCCCTTCCCCAGAAAACCCCGGCTCTTCTCAGAAAGTCATCCCACATATGAGTACATGTGTCTGCACATGCATGTTTGTGTATGTCCACAGGTATACATGCATGTACGTCCAAGCACACAAGTCTTCATGCATATATGTGCATGTGCACAGGTACATGTACCTGTGTGTGCATACAGACCTATGTTTGTCCATGTGCACAGGCCTGTGTGCATGGGTACATGTGTGTTTGTGAACAGGTGTGTGCACATAGACCCATGTGTGCTCCTGTGCACGTCTGCATGAATATATATGCTTGTGTACATGTAACATGCATGTGTACCCAGGTATGTGTGCATGCTTGTATATGTAGGCCTATATGTATGTACGCATAAGCCTGTGTATGCATGTGCATAGGTGTGTGCATACAGGTGCACAAGTCAATCTGTATGTATGTACATGTGCATAGGCCTGTGTGCATGTGTGTTCATGTATGTGCATTCATGTGCACGTGTGTACAGGCCCAAGTGGATATGTGCATGTGCATGTATGTGATACACATGCGTGCAGCCCATTACAGAGATCTGAGTGGTGCGTGCAGACCTGGCTGTCCTAGGCACACTGCTGTGCAGGTTGGAGGTGGTCATGGATGATTGCAGCAGGCTGCTGGGTAGAGTTGGAGCTAGGGGAAGAGGGAGCCTTGCAGTTAGTCAACCTCATGCCACTGGGCCCAGGCCAGCAGTTTGGGACTGGGTGGGCTCTTAGCTCAGAACAACCCATCCCCAGCTTCTGCTCCAGAGCCAGGGCTGCAGGCAGCAGGACCAGGCTCCCGGCACAATGAACAGTGGACAGACACTGGACAGTGGACGGATGGACACCTACCTCTTTGACCTCCTCCACTGATGTGGGCTGGAAATACATCTCCGGAGAGCAGCCATAGGTCTTTGCCCAGTTTTGGAACTGGACCCCTTTGTGTCCATGGACCTGTACCAGGAAAAAAGCCAGGTCTCAGAAGGCAAGCAGTCATTCTGTCTTCACTCTGTCCACTCCGCACCCCAGCACTGCACAGAGGGAGGTCAGGGACACAGCACCGAGCCCCAGCCCCCCTTGGCCTTCTAGGCTCTCAGGTCAGGGCCTCTGGGTAGATCAAACAGTGCCGGCTACTCTGAGGCCGGTGGCCACACATGGGGCCTCCTGATGTTGTCTTGTGACCCTTCCTGGTCAGACTGGTGGAAAATTCTACCCATTCTGATGCCAAGGGGGTAGATATGGTAGAGCCCAAGAAAGCAGGACTAAAAGCCCTCCCTGCTCTGGGCAGCTCATTGATGGCCCAGCAGAAAGAGTGCTGTAGCTGAGCAGGGCTGTCAGGACAGAGCATGAGACAGCCCTGGAGCCGGAGGGGACACAGTGCATGAGATAGCCCTGGAGCCGGAGGGGACACAGTGCATGAGATAGCCCTGGAGCCAGAGGGGACACAGTGCATGAGATAGCCCTGGAGCCTGAGGGGACAGAGCATGAGATAGCCCTGGAGCCCCGGAGGGGACAGAGTGAATGAGATAGCCCTGGAGCCAGAGTGGACAGAGTGCATGAGATAGCCCTGGAGCCAGAGGGGACAGAGTGCATGAGATAGCCCTGGAGCCAGAGGGGACAGAGTGCATGAGATAGCCCTGGAGCCGGAGGGGACAGAGCATGAGATAGCCCTGGAGCCCCGGAGGGGACAAAGTGCATGAGATAGCCCTGGAGCCGGAGCGGACAGAGTGCATGAGATAGCCCTGGAGCCGGAGGGGACACAGTGCATGAGATAGCCCTGGAGCCGGAGGGGACAGTGCATGAGATAGCCCTGGAGCCGGAGGGGACACAGTGCATGAGATAGCCCTGGAGCTGGAGGGGACAGAGTGCATGAGATAGCCCTGGAGCCGGAGCGGACAGAGTGCATGAGATAGCCCTGGAGCAAGAGCGGACAGAGTGCATGAGATAGCCCTGGAGCCAGAGCAGACAGAGTGCATGAGATAGCCCTGGAGCCAGAGCAGACAGAGTGCATGAGATAGCCCTGGAGCCAGAGGGGACACAGTGCATGAGATAGCCCTGGAGCCGGAGCAGACAGAGTGCATGAGATAGCCCTGGAGCCGGAGCAGACAGAGTGCATGAGATAGCCCTGGAGCCAGAGGGGACAGAGTGCATGAGATAGCCCTGGAGCCAGAGCGGACAGAGTGCATGAGATAGCCCTGGAGCCAGAGCAGACAGAGTGCATGAGATAGCCCTGGAGCCAGAGCAGACAGAGTGCATGAGATAGCCCTGGAGCCAGAGGGGACACAGTGCATGAGATAGCCCTGGAGCCGGAGCAGACAGAGTGCATGAGATAGCCCTGGAGCCGGAGGGGACAGAGTGCATGAGATAGCCCTGGAGCCAGAGGGGACAGAGTGCATGAGATAGCCCTGGAGCCAGAGCGGACAGAGTGCATGAGATAGCCCTGGAGCCAGAGCGGACAGAGTGCATGAGATAGCCCTGGAGCCGGAGCGGACAGAGTGCATGAGATAGCCCTGGAGCCAGAGGGGACAGAGTGCATGAGAGAGCCCTGGAGCCAGAGGGGACACAGTGCATGAGATAGCCCTGGAGCCGGAGGGGACACAGTGCATGAGATAGCCCTGGAGCCAGAGGGGACACAGTGCATGAGATAGCCCTGGAGCCGGAGGGGACAGAGTGCATGAGATAGCCCTGGAGCCGGAGGGGACACAGTGCATGAGATAGCCCTGGAGCCGGAGGGGACACAGTGCATGAGATAGCCCTGGAGCCGGAGGGGACACAGTGCATGAGATAGCCCTGGAGCCGGAGGGGACACAGTGCATGAGATAGCCCTGGAGCCGGAGGGGACACAGTGCATGAGATAGCCCTGGAGCCGGAGGGGACACAGTGCATGAGATAGCCCTGGAGCCGGAGGGGACACAGTGCATGAGATAGCCCTGGAGCCGGAGGGGACACAGTGCATGAGATAGCCCTGGAGCCGGAGGGGACACAGTGCATGAGATAGCCCTGGAGCCGGAGGGGACACAGTGCATGAGATAGCCCTGGAGCCGGAGGGGACACAGTGCATGAGATAGCCCTGGAGCCGGAGGGGACACAGTGCATGAGATAGCCCTGGAGCCGGAGGGGACACAGTGCATGAGATAGCCCTGGAGCCGGAGGGGACACAGTGCATGAGATAGCCCTGGAGCCGGAGGGGACACAGTGCATGAGATAGCCCTGGAGCCGGAGGGGACACAGTGCATGAGATAGCCCTGGAGCCGGAGGGGACACAGTGCATGAGATAGCCCTGGAGCCGGAGGGGACACAGTGCATGAGATAGCCCTGGAGCCGGAGGGGACACAGTGCATGAGATAGCCCTGGAGCCGGAGGGGACACAGTGCATGAGATAGCCCTGGAGCCGGAGGGGACACAGTGCATGAGATAGCCCTGGAGCCGGAGGGGACACAGTGCATGAGATAGCCCTGGAGCCGGAGGGGACACAGTGCATGAGATAGCCCTGGAGCCGGAGGGGACACAGTGCATGAGATAGCCCTGGAGCCGGAGGGGACACAGTGCATGAGATAGCCCTGGAGCCGGAGGGGACACAGTGCATGAGATAGCCCTGGAGCCGGAGGGGACACAGTGCATGAGATAGCCCTGGAGCCGGAGGGGACACAGTGCATGAGATAGCCCTGGAGCCGGAGGGGACACAGTGCATGAGATAGCCCTGGAGCCGGAGGGGACACAGTGCATGAGATAGCCCTGGAGCCGGAGGGGACACAGTGCATGAGATAGCCCTGGAGCCGGAGGGGACACAGTGCATGAGATAGCCCTGGAGCCGGAGGGGACACAGTGCATGAGATAGCCCTGGAGCCGGAGGGGACACAGTGCATGAGATAGCCCTGGAGCCGGAGGGGACACAGTGCATGAGATAGCCCTGGAGCCGGAGGGGACACAGTGCATGAGATAGCCCTGGAGCCGGAGGGGACACAGTGCATGAGATAGCCCTGGAGCCGGAGGGGACACAGTGCATGAGATAGCCCTGGAGCCGGAGGGGACACAGTGCATGAGATAGCCCTGGAGCCGGAGGGGACACAGTGCATGAGATAGCCCTGGAGCCGGAGGGGACACAGTGCATGAGATAGCCCTGGAGCCGGAGGGGACACAGTGCATGAGATAGCCCTGGAGCCGGAGGGGACACAGTGCATGAGATAGCCCTGGAGCCGGAGGGGACACAGTGCATGAGATAGCCCTGGAGCCGGAGGGGACACAGTGCATGAGATAGCCCTGGAGCCGGAGGGGACACAGTGCATGAGATAGCCCTGGAGCCGGAGGGGACACAGTGCATGAGATAGCCCTGGAGCCGGAGGGGACACAGTGCATGAGATAGCCCTGGAGCCGGAGGGGACACAGTGCATGAGATAGCCCTGGAGCCGGAGGGGACACAGTGCATGAGATAGCCCTGGAGCCGGAGGGGACACAGTGCATGAGATAGCCCTGGAGCCGGAGGGGACACAGTGCATGAGATAGCCCTGGAGCCGGAGGGGACACAGTGCATGAGATAGCCCTGGAGCCGGAGGGGACACAGTGCATGAGATAGCCCTGGAGCCGGAGGGGACACAGTGCATGAGATAGCCCTGGAGCCGGAGGGGACACAGTGCATGAGATAGCCCTGGAGCCGGAGGGGACACAGTGCATGAGATAGCCCTGGAGCCGGAGGGGACACAGTGCATGAGATAGCCCTGGAGCCGGAGGGGACACAGTGCATGAGATAGCCCTGGAGCCGGAGGGGACACAGTGCATGAGATAGCCCTGGAGCCGGAGGGGACACAGTGCATGAGATAGCCCTGGAGCCGGAGGGGACACAGTGCATGAGATAGCCCTGGAGCCGGAGGGGACACAGTGCATGAGATAGCCCTGGAGCCGGAGGGGACACAGTGCATGAGATAGCCCTGGAGCCGGAGGGGACACAGTGCATGAGATAGCCCTGGAGCCGGAGGGGACACAGTGCATGAGATAGCCCTGGAGCCGGAGGGGACACAGTGCATGAGATAGCCCTGGAGCCGGAGGGGACACAGTGCATGAGATAGCCCTGGAGCCGGAGGGGACACAGTGCATGAGATAGCCCTGGAGCCGGAGGGGACACAGTGCATGAGATAGCCCTGGAGCCGGAGGGGACACAGTGCATGAGATAGCCCTGGAGCCAGAGGGGACACAGTGCATGAGATAGCCCTGGAGCCGGAGGGGACAGAGTGCATGAGATAGCCCTGGAGCCGGAGGGGACAGAGTGCATGAGATAGCCCTGGGGCCGGAGGGGACAGAGTGCATGAGACAGCCCTGGAGCCGGAGGGGACAGAGTGCATGAGATAGCCCTGGAGCCAGAGGGGACAGAGTGCATGAGACAGCCCTGGAGCCGGAGAGGACACAGTGCATGAGATAGCCCTGGAGCCCCGGAGGGGACAGAGTGCATGAGATAGCCCTGGAGCCGGAGAGGACAGAGTGCATGAGATAGCCCTGGAGCCGGAGGGGACAGAGTGCATGAGATAGCCCTGGAGCCGGAGGGGACAGAGTGCATGAGATAGCCCTGGAGCTGGAGGGGACAGAGTGCATGAGATAGCCCTGGAGCCGGAGGGGACAGGAGCTTGGCATGTCTGAGTGGCTTCACGGTGGTTCCATCTTCTTGGCCTCCAGCCTGGGCATAAGACTCCCATTTCCTGGACACTACTGTGTGGTCAGGCACTGGACTGGGGCCTCCTGTGTGCCATATCTTATTTAGACCTTACAATAATGCCCTCTCTGCAGCTCCAAGTCTGAGGCTCAAAGAGGTGAATTACTTCCCTCAACTCACACAGTAGCCTATGAAGGTGGTAGAGTCCAGCCCAGGCCTTCTCCCAACACCCTAATAGTTCTCCAAGTCCATGTCAGGAGGGTCCCTATGACCTCCCCCCATGGCCCCAGCCTTGACCTGACGTAGTCCTCCCCACCTGACCCACAGTCAAGACCCAGCCAGCTGGATGAACTGGGTGTGTCGCCGGCCCCACCGTCCTTACCATGGTGCCAGCACTCAGAGGCCTTGGCTGATTCCCACTTTCTTTAGGAACAAAGCTCTGGACAGCAGGGCTGCAGAACTTGGGCAACCTCCGCGCTGGAGTAGCTCAGGCAGAATGCGCAGCCTCTCACACCAAGGGGTTTTGAGCAAAGGTATGTAAACAGTGCTCGGTAGGCTCCTCCTCCCAGGATCTTGGCCATCAGTGCAAACAGCAGCTGGACCTCACCCCTGCCGGGAAGCCCAGAGCAGGGTGGAAGGCAGAAAGGTGGAGGCTGAGCAGTGGCTGCTCTGTTTTTAGTACCTGCTGCCTGAACTTTTAGCCCAGACATGAGGAATCTGACCTGCGACCCCACCCTGAGCTCAGAATTAGGCCCTGAGGGCTGGAGAGATGGCCTAGCGGTTAAGAGCGCCGACCGCTCTTACAGAGGACCCGGGTTCGATCCCCAGCACCCACATGGCGGCCGAGAGCCGTCTGAAACTCCAATTCCAGGAGAACTCCAGTTCCAGGGGAATCCGACACCCTCTTCTGACCTCTGCGGCATTGCACGACACGGGTGCACAGACCTGCATGCAGACAGTACATTCATACACATACAGAAATAAATAAAATTTAAAAAAAAGATGAAGAATTAGGTCCTGAACACCACAGGTCAGCGAGGCTGGTGTGGGAAGCTGTGTGTGTGTGTGGGGGGGGGTTAGGATCGGGACTACTTTGGTGCCTGGGTTTGAAGGGCCCACATAGCAGGCTGTAAGTTGAGGGACATTTGAGAGCTGTCCCTGTGGATGGGAGCTCACTGTCAGACTTGGGGATGGACAAACCAGGATGTCCATTATTAGGAAAAAAAACAAGATTGTTCTTCCAGAGTGAGATGGGCAGACTCCATTTTGTTCAGGAATCATTTTGTTTCTGACCTTAACATAAACCTCAACTGTGCTGGGATGGAAGGCGTGCTGGGATTAAAGGTGTGGGCCACCACACCCGCTGGTTTGGGAAACTCCCAGGAGTGGCCTCAGGCCACGGGATTTAGGAGTGCACTGGGGCAAAAAGTGTGGTGAGATTAGCTAACTTCCACACTTTGTAAAGTGCTTGATATGTTAATCAAATACTTCTGCTCTGGAAAATGCTTGATATGTTAATCAACTACTTTGGCTCTAGAATATGCTTGTTTAAGACTGGTTAAACATCCGTCCTTGTAAAAACGACTGTGCATATATCCCCAAGACCCAGGGTCAGGCGCTGCCTCCACTCTACAGTGGGGACAGTCCCACTGGCCGTAATAAACCCTCCGCACCAATTTCCAGCATTGGTGTGCTTGTTTCTGACCCATTACACAAAATCCTTCCTGAGTGGGATCAAATCCTCAGGGTGGACTGCCATGACCATGGACTAATGTGGGCTAAGCACAAAGCAACCCAGGACACTAATATTATAAAGCAATCTAATTTTATTAATTCCACGCAGGTTTATTATATAGTTCTAAAATCCTTCTCCTATCTTGGACTGGCCTACTCCCCCAAGCCTGCTCACCTAAGGCGTCTCTTAGCACCTTGGAAGCAATGGATGTCTTCCTCACCAGGTTGTTCCAAGAAGCCAGTTGATTGGCTTGAATGGATCTCTTGGTCCTGTGCTGGGGCAGCTTCCAGGCAAGCCGGTCTGGGCAGCGTCAGGAGCCCACGGGTCAGCACATCAGATGAACTGGGTGTCAGGGAAGCAGCGTGGCCCGGTGTTCTTAGCTGCAGTTCACACAGCGGAGGTCCCCGGGGGTGGGGAGTGAGTGCCGACCATTTGCACTCCCTGGCTTAAGTAGGCCACTGCCTGGTGTGGAGGGTGCACTGGTCCCAGGTGCTCATCTCAGGCTTGTGCCTGTTGTGGAGAGTGCACTGGGTCCCAGGTGCTCATCTCAGGCTTGTGCCTGTTGTGGAGGGTGCACTGGGTCCCAGGTGCTCATCTCAGGCTTGTGCCTGTTGTGGAGGGTGCACTGGGTCCCAGGTGGTCATCTCAGGCTTGTGCCTCACATGGATGATGCACTCGTCCCAGGTGCTCATCTCAGGCTTGTGACTTTTGTGGAGAGTGCACTGGGTCCCAGGTGGTCATCTCAGGCTTGTGCCTGGCGTGGAGGGTGCACTGGGTCCCAGGTGCTCATCTCAGGCTCGTGCCTGGCGTGGAGGGTGCACTGGGTCCCAGGTGCTCATCTCAGGCTTGTGCCTGGCGTGGAGAGTGCACTGGGTCCCAGGTGGTCATCTCAGGCTTGTGCCTGGCGTGGAGGGTGCACTCGTCCCAGGTGCTCATCTCAGGCTTGTGCCTGGGATCCCGCATTCATAGCCACGTGGATATCTTTCCTATCTGAGTTCATGCCCAGGTCCTGGGCGGGGGATTCAGTTCGGTTCTGCTTATCAGGTTCTTGTGTCCATGCCACCTCTGGCCACTTAATCCATTGAGTACAGTCCCTAGGCTCAGCTGAGCCCCTCTGTGGCAGCCTAGTGCTGAGTCCTTATCTCTAAGGCATCCCAGAGCTGGAGCAGGCCCCTTACTGAGCTCAGTTTAACATTGCTAATTTCTTTAGGAGCACAGCTTTTCACACATTATCTACTGTTAGTTTAATCCTAACTACTTCTAATTCACACAACTTTCATATGCTAATTATGATCCTAAAGGTCGATGTCCTTCACTTCCACTTAAGATCTCCCCATAAACCTCAATCCCCATTTCCATTTCTGTAAAACGGGGAGCAGTTTGGCCCCATTCCCAAAGTCCACAGGCTGACTCTGGTGGCTGTTTGAGAGCACCGGACATGATCAGTGCTACAGAGGTGGCCAGCACTTGCTTCTGTCCCCCAGTGGTAAGCTTGCTAGTGGCAGGACCTTCAGGACACTGTGTTCCTCTCTTCCCTTGGCCAGCTCAATGCCTGGCACAGCCCCAGAGCCCCATGGACATTCCCACAGTCACCAAGCACCTTGACTTTGAAGATCTTTCCACACTGAGAGTCAGCGTCTGCTCGGCAATAAATGGGCTCCTGCTCTGGACTCTGGAGTAAGGACAGCTGGGCGGGAGGGACAGGCCAGGGAGCTGAGAAGACCTGCTTGCCCCCAGCCTGTATTTCCAGTAAGCTGCTGGTGTGTGTGTGTGTGTGTGTGTGTGTGTGTGTTGTATGAGTGTTTGTGTGTGCACCTGCTATGTGCATGTGTACATGTAGGGTTACATTCCCATCTGTAAATGGCACCCTGGGAGGTGGCATGTAAGACCGCAGTCAACTTGAACCTGAAACCTCCCCCCTCCCCCAAGAAGTGTTCACCCTTGACCACTATCCTACATTCCAGGAAAAGGTCCCTGTGAGAGAGACTCTCCCACTCCCCAAGGCCTACTAGCCTAGATGGCCCAGTACCCTCTTCCCCCTAAGGGCCCACATCCCACACCCTACTGCCCACACCAGTACCCTCTTCCCCCTAAGGGCCCACGCCCCACACCCTACTGCCCACACCAGTACCCTCTTCCCCCTAAGGGCCCACGCCCCACACCCTACTGCCCACACCAGTACCCTCTTCCCCCTAAGGGCCCACACACCCTATCTCCTACTTTCCCATTAAGACTCTGCCACAGCAGCCATGTGACAGAGGCTTCAGACCACAGAGCCCCAAAATAAAGCCCCAGTTATCTTTAATGGAATCCTGAATACTTTTGTGCACTGCGGTTTCCTCTTGAAATGAACCTAACATGGGGGTAGGCTGGCTGGTGCTGAAGCAGTTCAGTGATGTTGGGAGTGGGGTGGGGGAGTTCCAGGAACAGGGGGAGCCAGTGACAGCAGAGCTGCAGATCAGAGCTGACTTTGAGGGAGGAGCTATAACATAAACTCACATGTCCCTCCTCAGAATAGGGTCAAATATCATTCAGGGACATTAAAATGATGATTGGACAAAGAGCAGATTATTCAAATGGGTCCCCATCTACGGGGATTGGTTTCCTCGTAAGATGAGGACATAGACACATACCAATAGAGAGAGAGCATGTGAGGCCACGGGGAGACCACAGCCGTCTACACGGACAGCATTTCAGGAGAAGCCAACCCTGTTCGCCTGAACTTGAACTTCAGCCTCCAGAACTGGGAGGAGATTCATGTGGCCTCCTTCATCTGCGGCCTTAGCAGACAAACACCTTGAATGCTAGATCCCCAAGATGGGGTTCCATAGGTCTTTGTGGAAAAGAGTAAGACCAGGCCTCAAGTCCCTTGGGGAGTCCTCAAGGCCCTTGGTGAGTCCTCAAGTCCCTTGGGGAGTCCTCAAGGCCCTTGGTGAGTCCTCAAGGCCCTTGGTGAGTCCTCAAGGCTGTTGGGGAGTCCTCAAGGCCCTTGGGGAGTCTCTGCCCTGGGGGAGAAAGGAGGGTCTATGTGCTCCAGAGCTTCCAGTTCATTGCTTTGGGAAGAAAGCCCAGAGGACCCCGGACTTGCTGGGAAAGGTAGGGTTGGGGCCCTGGGGCTGAAAGCGGAGAAAGCACCTTCCAGGCTGGCCTTGAACTCACAGAGATCCCCCTGCCTCTGCCTCCCAAGTGCTAGGATTAAAGGTGTGTGCCACCACACCTGGCTAGTTCTTTTTTCTTTTTTATTTATTTATTTATTTTTTTATTGAGGCAGGGTCTCCCTTTAGTCCTAGCTGGCCTGGAGCTCACTATGTAGACCAGGCTGGCCTTGAACTCACAGAGATCCACCTGCCTCTGCCTCCCAAGTGCTAGGATTAAAGGCGTGCGCCACCACGCCCGGTTAGTTCTTTTTTATTTATTTTTTATTGAGGCAGGGTTTCCCTTTAGTCCTAGCTGGCCTGGAGCTCACTATGTAGACTGTGAGCTCACTATGTAGGCTGGCCTTGAACTCACAGAGATCCACCTGCCTGCACCACCACACCCTGACTAACAGGTCCTGCCTAAGGCGGTTTTTATCCTCCATGTGGGTGCTGGGAATCGAACCCTGGTCCTCTGCTAGAGCAGTCGGTGCTCTTAACCACTGAGCCATCTCTCCAACCCCGGTTCATTATTTCTTAAGGCTTCTGTAGTAGACAGCTTTCCTGAGGTGCGGTTTCCTGCAGAGGTGATTGACAGGCCCATCTTGACTAACCTTTGGGGTGAGGGCAATGGTCTGTCTCGGCTCTGTGCTAGAAAGTCTGGTCTAGACAGGGCTTTTGTGATCATTTGGGGAGTTCAGAATGTCAAGCCTACACCCAGAGGCAGAGAGACCCTTGGGTCCTATCTGTGGATCAGTAACCAAAGCTGTTTTAGTTCCCGTGTTTTTAAGTTGCTGCTGATGAGGAAGGAGAGCATTGTGGGTAGGTGGCCTACCCTAGAAAGTTGCTTTGACCCTAAGAACTCCTGTCACACCATTGTCCCTCAGACATCATTCCTACAACTTCAGGACAACTTTGTCCTGCTCTCCGGCCACAAATTCCCCATTCAGGTGTGGGGGTGATTCTGAGCTTTTTGAGCCCTAATGACCTTCCACAGGCCTGGGCAACCCTACTGCCTGCTCCTGTTTGTAGGCTCCTCACTTTCTCCACCCAGATTCCCAGAGCCCAACTCCAGGCAGAGGCTTTCTGGTTACCTCCTCACAATGGAAACTCCACCCCATCCCAGTCCAGTAATATCAATAGCATAAAATTCCTTAATTGAAAAATAAAGTAGAATTGTTGCAGAAGAAATAAAACTCAGCAAAAATGCTGCACATCAGTTAATAAGATCTATGTTGTCATCATTTTGTGACTGAGGATGTGAGTTTATCGTTATTGATTCCTGTCTGAAGGACTCAAGTTGTTAAATAACTGCTGAGTCTTAATTTTTTCCAACATTCGTTGACAAAGAAATCAATGTTGATGGTTCAGGGGTCACTGAAGGGCTAGCAGCAAGATATTTCCCCTTTCTAGACTTGCTCATCAAGGAGAATGAAATCTTTCCTATACCATTTATGTTCCACAGCCGAACATGTTTCTTTGGATACACACACTCTTCTCATGCACATTTTGAAGGATATTTAATGTTTTAGGGTCTGTGTAGAGCATTCCTAGAAGAAATGAAGATATTCTAAACAGAGCTCCTCAACAATCAGATTACTGAAACAATGGACCCCCCCCCAAGGAATTGGAATTTTCCTCAGAAACGTTGGGAGAAGGGAGAGGCAGCCAGAGGAGGAACTTGCCCCCAAGGAGATCTTTCACACAGTTCTGCCAGCCTGTCAGAGCACCTTGGCAGAGATCAGACTGCGCTCTGCCCTAGTTACTTCATATTCTGTCCAGATTATGCCTTGAATATATTTTATAGCTGAGAGTACATTTTATAGCTAGCAGCTGACTCCATTTTGAGGCTAGAGAATGACGGCATCTTGGTGGGTGAGTCAACATCATCTGTGCAGAGCCAGCCAAGCAGGAGAGACTGATTCATGACTTACTCCTAAAAGCAAAAATGGCCACTGTATAAACTTATCAAGGTAAATTGGGAGCATATGATTGTTAGGTTATAAAAAGGGCCATGCACCTCCAGCCCCCAGTGGATACCCAGCACTGTAATGGCAACGTCCCCTTCTGACCATCGATGTGTGCATTGAAGGGCCAACAGGCAGAGGAGCCCAGACTCTCCCAGGAGCTCAGCTCAGTCTCTACCCTTGACATGACCCTACTTGAACTTCTGTCCACCTGCCTATTCACACACCTGGCCCAGGCCTACCCTTCGCCTCTCCAGCCTCCGGCAAGCACGCCTTTCTTCTTCAGCTAATTCTGACTCTGTATCAGGCTCCATGGCTCTAACAGCAGCAGCCACACTCTAGCCCAATTCAGTATCTTAATTTTGCAAATATTCTTTTTGCATCTATATCAGCTTTTGGCTCACAGGCCTCTTTGAAACTCCCTATACTCTGTGGGGGCCTCTGTAACCCTTCACAGCCATTATACTACTTAGACTAAATACACATAATATACATAAACAAATATAGATATATGTACTGTGTGATGTGTAATGTGCTGGATAGCTTTAGATGTCAATTTGACACACCTGGTTAGAGGGAACCTCAGCCGAGGAATTGTCTCCTTTGTGCTGGCCTGTGTCTGTGTCTGTGGAGCATTTTCTTGATTGTTGAGTGATGTGGGAGGGCTCGCCCACTTGGGTGGTGCCATCCCTGGGCAGGTGGCCCTGTATTGTATAAGAAAGCAGGCTGGGGCTGGAGAGATGGCCTAGCGGTTAAGAGTGCCGACTGCTCTTACAGAGGACCCGGGTTCGATCCCCAGCACCCACATGGCGGCCGAGAACCGTCTGAAACTCCAATTCCAGGAGAACTCCAGTTCCAGAGGAATCCGACACCCTCTTCTGACCTCCACGGCATTGCACGACACGGGTGCACAAACTTGCATGCAGACAGTACATTCATACACATACGGAAATAAATAAAATTAATAAAAAAAAATTTTTTTTTTAAAAAGAAAGCAGGCTGAGCCCAGGCCAGGCAAGCAAGCCAGTAAGCCGAATTCTTCCACAGCATGTGCTTCAAGTTCCTCTCCTGAGGAACTTTCCCTGTAAGCCAAATAAGTCCTTTCCTCCCCAAATTGGTTTCAGTCAGCGTCTTTATCACAACAAATGAAAGCAAACTACAACATGTAATGGCTGACCTGGGATTGTAAGGTGGTAAGCCCACCTAAGTTGGGGATTTTCCAGGAAGCCAACTGAGGTAGAAGTTCTAAGAAAGTTGCTCCAGTCAGGCTCCTACTGATACCAGTCACAAGCCTCAGTTTATCTTGAGATGCTTCTACTGATACCAAGCACAGATCCTCCTATGCCCATTCCCCTATCTTCCCACACCTGTTTCATTGTAAGCCCACTTCCTTGTGTGCTTTGGTATAAAAATTGCCACTTTGGGACATTCTGCTTGCTGGTCATCCTAAATCCAGACTTAGGAAGTGATAGGCAGGGCCTGGGCTTGGAGATCTAAAGATGGTGCCTACCACCCTTCTCTTCCAGTCAAAAGCCTACCTCATCTCAGGCCGCTGATGCAACTTCCCTTCCTGATGTCACCAGCCACAAGGAGAGCACAGCCTAAGACCATATATGGTAACATTCCAGCTTCATGACTAACACTAAAGATCCACCTTGTTCCCTCCCACTGCACCAGTTTTGCCCTTACAAGGACACACTTTGTCTCACCACCATTACCTCATCTTCCTCTCCCCAGAACTTATAAAAACCCTCAGCCCCAGCTTGAGCCAGGACTTCCCTGGCCTCCCTCTCTGAGACCAGTGGACCCTGCTGGGAGAGTGTCCTAAGAAACCTTCTTTTATACTTTGTTAATCTGGTTTGAACTGGCCTTTTTTTTGCTTCAGGGAAAAAGCCTTTCCGGCAGACCAGTCTCCACCCAATAAACCCAACCTCCTTCTCATTGGCATCCTGACTCTATCTCCTCTTTGCACTGAAAATGCAATTTCCCTCAAAATGAACCTAACAGAGAGTTAATATTAGTAATTAAGATTGGAATGGCCGGGCATGGTGGCGCATGCCTTTAATCCTAGCACTTGGGAGGCAGAGGTGGGCGGATCCCTGTGAGTTCAAGGCCAGCCTGGTCTACAGAGTGAGTTCCAGGGCAGGCAGAGCTACAGGGAGACCCTGTCTCAAAAAGACCAAAAAAAGATTGGAATGAAGTAGCCTGTGTTTGCCTTGGTTGGTGATCAAGGAAAGCTGGACTACTTAGAAAATAGCTATCAACAAAAGTGACATACCTTGTAAATTTATTGTTATTTAATAAATTCTGACATTGTGGAAAGACACAAGCTTGTTCATTGGTTTCTGACATAGTGCACTCATAAAAACGTTCTGGGAGACTGGAGCCCATGTAATGGGTCGATGATGAACAGGACCAACTTTGATCAGGCCTAATTAGTTATGTGTACTTCTTGGCTTCCTTTTAAACTCAAACCTTGTATCAGTAACCCAGAAAATGGACTTGGAGGTCACGAGACCACTGTATTTGTTCTCTATCCCTGTGTGGCCACACCGAGTACATCTTTCTTTGCCTTTCAATATAACTTGTCTCCTTAAACTGATCTATTGAGGATGGGTGGCCAAGTCTAGCTTGCTAAGCCATCAAATATCCAGGCTTTAACTGCAACTCTGGTAACATGGGATAATTACTTCCTTATTTCTCTCAGTTTGTTCCTGTAACAATATGCTGTAAGGCTTGATGTTGCCTGACACTTAGGATGAGGTAGGAGGGACGCTCCACCAGGATTTCATGGCATTCGGAGGTCAATTTATCCATATCTGGGAAAATGAATGAAGTCCATATGCAAAAACCACCCCACAAAAGCAAGCAATTTTTTTTTTTTTTTTTTTTTTTTGGTCTTTTTGAGACAGGGTCTCCCTGTAGCTCTGGCTGTCCTGGAACTCACTCTGTAGACCAGGCTGGCCTCAAACTCACAGAAATCTGTGTGCCTCTGCCTCCCAAGTGCTAGGATTAAAGGCGTGCGCCACCACGCCTGACATTTATTTATTTCTGTATGTGTATGAATGTACTGTCTGCATGCAAGTTTGTGCACCTGTGTCGTGCAATGCTGCGGAGGTCAGAAGAGGGTGTCGGATTCCCCTGGAACTGGAGTTCTCCTGGAATTGGAGTTTCAGAAGGTTCTCAGCTGCCATGTGGGTGCTGGGGATCGAACCCGGGTCCTCTGTAAGAGCGATTGGCGCTCTTAACATTTAGGCTATCTCTCCAGCCCAAAAGCAAGCAAATTGTAATGAGTACCTCCTACCAGGTTGCTCAGAAAAGCTCTTTGAATTGTATAGACAAAGAATTACTTCTATTTTTAGAATTTTGACAAAAGCCCAAAGTCACACTGCATGCTGATGTGCTTTATCAGTAGCAACATCAGGAGAAAAGAGAGCTCCTTCAGAGAAAGCACTTGGGTTCTAACTCAGGAACTTTTCAACAGCGACATTATTTTTTAATTGATCAGAAAAAGTGAGTTTAGCACTACTGAGCTCAGGACACAGCATGCACAGTGCAGTCCTTGGCTTGCCAAGTCCTTTGAACTGATGAACAATGGAAGACTCAGATACAAAGGCCCTCTGACCTGTTCTGCCCCATTTTCTACCTCTTAGTGAGTCATAGAAGCCACAGTTCCTTGCCATAAGCTCTTCACATAAATTAAAACTGTTCCCTTCCAAAGCAAGCCTTAAAATCTAGAAAGGTCCACCTTTGCCCTGGAGGGTTCCTGATCCAGAAGAACCCACTCCACGCATGGGAGGGTTAGGAAGACTCTGAAGAGCCGGGCGTGTTGGATCCCCCAACTTTATTACATAGGATCAGGACTGTCTCTTCAATCATATTTCTACTCCATTGATTATTCTGTGTTGAACCTAAGCATAAAAGTAGCATGTCTTTGAGGTCTTTGGGCCTCTATTTCTTTTTCTTTTCTTTTTTTGTCTTTTTGAAACAGTGTTTCCCTTTTAGTTCCAGCTGGCCTGGAGCTCACTTTGTAGACCAGGCTGGCCTTGAACTCACAGAGCTCTGTCTGCCTCTGCCTCCTGAGTGCTGGGATTAAAAGCGTGTGCCACCACTCCTGGCACTAAAGACAGTTCTTAGCCGCCATGTGGGTGTTGGGAATCGAACACAGGTCCTCTGCAAGAGCAGTCAGTGCTCTTAACTGCTGAGTCATCTCTACAGCCCCTGGGCCTCTATTTCTTAAGGCTCCCATGTTACTATGAATTAAATTTCCCAGGAAAAAAAAGCTACATCTGTGTCAATAATTCCAGAGGCTGACTTGCACCACGATGGTGGAGAAATGGAATGTTAGAAACTGGGAGTCAAATTTATCTTGGGCTCTTTTTAAGCTCTCTCTCTCTCTCTCTCTCTCTCTCTCTCTCTCTCTCTCTCTCGGTGTTTGTGTCTCTGTGTCTGTTGTGTGTTTGTCTCTCTGTGTGCATGTCTGTGACCGTGTGTTTGTATGTGTGGGTGTCAGTGTCTACATGTGTACATGTATGCACAGGCATGTGGAGACCAGAAGACAACTGTCCTTTCTTCTTTTTTTTGAATGATTAAAAAAATTTTTAATTTATTATTATTTTTTATATGTATAAGTGTACTGTCTGCATGTAGGTTGGTGCACCCGTGTCGTACAATGCTGTGGAGATCAGAAGAGGGCATCGGATTCCCCTGTAGTTGGGAGTTAAAAACAGTTCTTAGCCACCATGTGGGTGCTGGGAATCGAACCTCGGTCCTGTGCAAGAGCAGTCGGTGCTCTTAACTGCTGAGCCATCTCTACAGCCCTCTAGTTTCCTTTCAATTGCTGTGACAAAACACTCTAACCAATTCCAACTTGGGGAGGAAAAGGTTTATTTGGCTCACATTTCCTGGGTCACAGTTTGTCACTGAGGGAGCCCACCATAGGAACTCAGGGCAGGAACCTGGAGGCAGGAGCTGAGGCACAGGCCATGGAGGAATGCTGCTTACTGGCTTGCTCCCCTGGCCCATGCCCAGCCTGCTTTCTTATTCTGTACATAACAACCTGCCTGGGGTGGCACCACTCGTAGTGGGCTGGGCCCTCCCACATCACTCACCAATCAAGACAACACTCCACAGACGTGATCACAGGCCAGGCCAATGGAGCCAATTCCCCAGTTGAGGCTCCTTCAGCCCAGGCATATCCAGTTGACACTAGAGCTATCCAGCACAACGACCTTGAATGCCATCCTCAGGAATGAGTCTACCTCCTTTGAGACAGTGTCTCTTATTGTCTGGTGCTCATCAAGTATGCTAGGTTGGCAGACCAGTGAGCCTAGGGATCTGGCTGTCTCTAACTCCCCAAGTCTGGGATTACAAGCACATGCCACCATGCCTAACTTTTTACATGCATACTGGGAATCAAACTAATGTCTTCATGTTTGCAAGGCAAGTGCTTTACTGACTAAGCTATCTCTCCAGATCTTAGGTTACCTTTGCTCCTTTAAATAGCTATTTATCATCCATCTCTGAGTGTAACCTAACATCCTTTTGACTATTAGGGAAATCATTCCAAATAGAACAAACCCGGCTTCTACCAACCCAAAGGCTAAATGTCATCAAACAACATCTGAGGCCTGTGACAGAGATTTCCAGGCTTGGCTGCAACTAGTTTACCTGGTCTTTCCACCAATGTATTTGGAAAGTAGCCTGATTTATGATTTTCTTTATTCTGTCACTTTATTTATTATTATTATTATTATTATTATTATTATTTTTTTTTTTTGAGACATGGTCTCTCTATAGCCCCAGCTGTCCTGGAATTCACTATGTAGACCAGGCTGGCCTTGAGATCCACCTGCAACTGCCTCCCAAGTGCTAGGATTAAAGGCGTGTGCCACCACACCCAGCCTATTCTGTCACTTTAAAAACTGCATTTGGAACATGGTATTTGGGGGCAACTAGAATCCGTGTTCCCAGGGCTTAGTCACTCATATTTGGCTCCAATATTAACTGTCTCTTACTTTCTTTGAAGCCGTAGCTATGTTTTGTTGCACTGACAGTTTTATAAAGCTTTGGTTAAATAAACCTGTCTTACTTTTCTCTTATTACCCTGTACTTTGTTGTAGATGCCCCATCCATAGTCTTTATGAGAAGTGAGAAAAACAGTTACTCTGGGGGCAGGGCTATTATTTTAGGAGTATCTATAGCTGGTCCTGACGTAGAGCCTCCGTGCACGTGTCCAGAGAGGCGGAGCCCAAAGCCATGCTTGCATTCCCTTTGTCCACTAGAGCAAATTCACAGGATGCTCAAAAGTAAAGGTTTATTTGAGTTCACAGTAGTTTGGAGTTTCAGTGATTGATTGGCCCTTTTGCTCAGAGGCTTGAGAGACCTCAACACTTGGTCGTGGAAATTTGTAGCAGAGTAAATCCCTCACTTGATGGCCAGGAAGTAAAGGGGAGGATGAGGGGGACTAGAGTCTCATGATCTTTTTCAAGCACATACCCCGTGACCATCGGACTTCCCACTAGACCCTACATTTTAAAGTTCCTGCCACCTTCAAATGGAAGTATCCTCAACATACAGGACTTCAATGGGGACATTCAAGATACAAACTACAACCACATGTATAAAGCATGTGAAAACCCAAGAGTCCTTGGGCACTGGAACAGTCACCTAGTTTGGCTCTGCACCTAGTACCATGTGAGAGCTCTGGTCGATGCCCTGGGAGCCGGGAAGGAGGGAGACGTTGATCATCCCCACTGCTGGATCTGCAGTTTATTTTTGATGAAAACCTCATTGGCTTGTTAATCACCGGCCTGCCTATTTGTAAGATCCGATTACAATGGAGACTCAAATGGACACCTTCTGCAAGCTGATGAATGCTGGGCAAGAAACAGCCAGGGGAGGCTGCAGATCCTCAGTGATGGATGAGAGCCTGCTCAGCCCTGGGTCGAGCTTGGTCACCATTCTGATTTATTGAGAGCCCTCCCATCCCAGAAGCAGCCGCTGTTCAGGAGTGCAGGGTGCATTTCAGTGTCTGGGCTTTGCTCTCACAGGGCTCCTAGAAGAGCAATTGAATACCAAGAGTCGGTAAACTCCAAAGAGCAGACAGGCAAATAAACCTGTCCACCCACATGAAAGTCTACTGAGCCGACAGGCAGAGGGTGTAAAGGTGAGGGCCAGAGGGAGAAGAGGAGAAGAGAGCTTGTGCTCTGGGCATGTGCCAGTGATGCTATCCAACTCCAGTTCACCAAGGGTGAAGCTGTATTTCACAATGACAAGTGTCCTGTCTGTCCAGCTGGGTTAGGACTGCTCCTTCTGTGCTACTGAGCCCAGAGCTAGAGGATGGCCTTTAGAATTTTACGCACATGGGTTTGGGCCCCAGGACTGACACTCAAAGCCCCCTGTGGGTGCCTCTGCAGGTCCCCCAGGCAGTGAAATTTGTCCCTGCACTCAAGAATTATTCAGCTTAGCTCTGCAAGGCCTGGGTTCATCATCTGTTGAATGGGGCTTTTAATAAGCTTTAAGTGAGTGCCTGCCTGTTTTTTTTTTTTTATCATGTTTGACACATTTATTATTATTAGGCATACTAACACCTGCTGATGATTATTACCATCATCACTCTTGCTGTTGCTAAAGTTATTACATTGGACCAGAATTGTCTACTCATGGTCTGGTTCCCTCAGTTCTCTCTGAGTTTCTTACAGACTCAGACTGTCAAAGCACCATAAAGGAAGGTGCCCAGCAAAGGCTGGATGGATGAGAAAGAGGAAGGAAGAGAGAAGGGAAGGACAGGATGTGAGCTCAAGACTAAGGGTGGCAAGCCTTCTGAATAACCATAAGGGGGAGGACTTTTATTTTTCTGCCCACAGTGAGGGCATGATGCACTGGCCCAGCAAAGTCACTTCTGAACACAAGCTGAGAGGTGAGTTTTCATACAAAGCCCATAGAAGAGTCTGCTCTGCTGTACCCAAAGCCATCCCTGGGGGCAAATGGAAGGCAGTTCTAGGTTCTCAGTGAATCCCTAGGGTTCTAAGGCTTCTGGGGCTTTATCTCAACTGTTCTTTGGGATGTTGGAGGACTAAGAGCCTCTAAGATCCAACTTCAGATGGGGCAAAATGAAGGGAACCCACCATAGATATTTGTCAACAGTTCTTGCCCTTTCTCCAAACTTGAAATTGCAGAATTTAGAAAGAATCTTCTGGACTTGGTTTCTGTTCCTGAGGCTGTGATAAAATACCCTAACGAGCACTGACTGCTCTTACAGAAGACCCGGGTTTGATCCCCAGCACCCACATGGTGGCTGAGAACCGTCTGAAACCCCAATTCCAGGAGAACTCCAGTTCCAGGGGAATCCGACACCCTCTTCTGACCTCCGCGGCATTGCACGACACGGGTGCACAGACTTGCATGCAGACAGTACGTTCATACACATACAGAAATAAATAAAATAAAAAAAAGAGAAAATACCCTAATGAAAGCAGCTTAAGGGAGAGAGGCTGACTGGATTCCCAGTCCCAGGTTACAGCCATAATTTCGGGGAAGTCAAGGCAGGAATTCCAGACAGCTGGTCACCTCCTATCCCAAGTCTATAGCTGAGAGCAGTGGGTTAACGAATGCGCTTGCATTTAGTTAACTTTCCCTCTCCCCCGTTATACAGTTCGGTATCTGTCTAGTGGACGCTGCGTAATGGGTGGGTCTTCCGACCTGAATTAGCATAAATAAAGACAATCCTGCACAGAATGCTTTAGACCGACCTTGTGGCTATGCTTTCATGAGCCTCAAATCAACTATAAAAGCAAACCAGGGCTTGGGGGCTGGAGAGATGGCCTAGCAGTTAAGAGCGCCGACTGCTCTTGCAGAGGACCTGGGTTCGATCCCCAGCACCCACATGGTGGCTGAGAACCATCTTTAACTCCAGTTCCAGGAGAACTCCAGTTCCAGGGGAATCCGACACCCTCTTCTGACCTCCGAGGCATTGCATGACCTGGGTGCTCCAACGCACATGCAGACAGTACATTCATACACATAAAAATAATAAATAAAAATTAGGGGCTGGAGAGATGGCCTAGCGGTTAAGAGCGCCGACCGCTCTTACAGAGGACCCAGGTTCGATCCCTAGCACCCACATGGCGGCCGAGAACCGTCTGAAACTCCAATTCCAGGAGAACTCCAGTTCCAGGGGAATCCGAGACCCTCTTCTGACCTCCGCGGCATTGCACGACACGGGTGCACAGACCTGCATGCAGACAGTACATTGATACACATACAGAAATAAATAAAATTTAAAAAATTGTTTAAATAAATAAAAATTAAAAA
Source organism: Rhizomys pruinosus (assembly GCA_009823505.1). Classification (NCBI taxonomy): domain Eukaryota; kingdom Metazoa; phylum Chordata; class Mammalia; order Rodentia; family Spalacidae; genus Rhizomys; species Rhizomys pruinosus. Next base: position 698,062 of record VZQC01000876.1, on the reverse strand, counting down.
AAGCAAACCAGGGCTCATAGCCACAATTTATGACAGACCATGATTTTTAGGAATTCGTTCTCCAGACTCCCCACTCCCATGTAGTGCGCTGAACTGAAGGTGCTCCTCCCAGAAGATCTGTTCAAGTGCAAACCTCGGTTCCCAAAGACAGGATCTTACCTGGAAATAGACCATTTGCCGATAGAATTAAGGATCTTGAGAGAAGATTATCCCAGATTTAGGGTGGACCACAATGACTGATGTCCCTTCTAGAAAAGAGAAGTTGTGACACCCACAGAACCTGAGGAGGAATTGGAGCGGTTCAGCAGTAAGCAAGGCAAACTTGAGTTGGGGACTGGGCCTGGCAAGAGCGTGGCGTGGGACACAGTCTCCCTCAGAGACCCCAGAGGGAACCAACCCCCAGAACTATGAGGGAACAAACTTCTATCATCCATAGCCCCTGAGTTTGTGGTATCTTGTTAGGGCTTAAAACAGAACAGTCTTGGGGCTGGGGAGATGGCTTGCTGACTGCTCTTGCAGAGGACCCAGGTTTGATTCCCAGCACCCACATGACAGCTAAGAACCGTCTTTAACTCCAATTCCAGGGGAATCTGACACCCTCTTCTGACCTCTATGGCATTGCGTGACAAGGGTGCACCAACCTACATGCAGATAGTACACTAGTACACTCATATGCATAAAAAATAATAAAAAAAATTTAAAACAACAGTTTGTCTCCTCAAGGTCCCTCATAACTGGGGAAGGAGGGAAAGCGAGTTGGGGAAGGGAAGACTACCTAGAAGCTTGGGGTTCAGTTTTGGATATGTGTCTTCTATGGCAAGCTATCAGGTGTCCTGACTTCCAGTGGTGGTGGTGCTGGGGTCCCTGGGAGCCAAAGCACCTGAAATTCATTTCAGCCCCACCTCCCCCAGTTTACTCCCAATGTATCCTTTCAGCTGTGCCAGAGGAGTCCCAGGAGAAACGCCGAGAAGGCTACACTTTGTCTACACTTCTGCTCATCGGGGCTGACCCAGCGGCCTGCTTTGCCCTGGGTGGAAGAGCTACTCAACTGGACTGCTTGCGCCACCAGGACCTCCCAGGAAGAGCTTCTCTCTTCATCCCCTGTGGCAGGAGAATGAGTAGGGAAGAGAGACATCAGGATTAACATGGGAAAGAAACCAGTTGTCACAGGATATCTGGAAACTCTTCCCCAGCTGGGCATCATACTTCGTAGGGAGCGCTCAAGCAAAGCCTGCAGTCTACAAAGTGGAAGAGGTGCTGGGCCTGTAAAGGGCCGTGAGCCTCGTGGCTGAGCACTTTGGAGCCTTTCTTCTGCTCACTGCTCACTCTCATTCTTGGGATGGTAACAAATAGTATCTATTTCTATTTCTTTTTAAGATTTTCTTTTATGTGTATGAGTGTATTGCCTGCATGTATGTAAGTGCACCGGTGTTGTGCAGTGCCTGTGGAGGTCAGAAGTTGGCATCAGATCCCTAGAATTGGAGTTATGGATGGTTGTTAACCGCCATGTGGGCACAGGGATTTGAACCTGGATCCTCTGCAAAAGCAACCAGTACTCTCTCTTAACTGCTGAGCCATCATCTCTCCAGCCCTCTCTTTATTTCTAAGCATGTATCTGTGGTCGAGTTCCTTGCTGTGGGACACAGAACCTAGAAACTTCAGCGGAGGTCCTGGGCCTCAGATCCACTCTTGTTATTCTTCCATTAGAATTTATCACTCGAATCCTCTCTTCTTTATCATTCCAAGACTTAGAATAGGAAATGCCTATGCTAAGCAAGGGCTGAATTGCATCAGCTAAGACACTTTAAATCAAACTGGAGCTTCCATAAGGCATGAGCTCATCAGGGGCTGAGAACATAGCTCAGTAGTAGAGTGCTTGCCTAGCACCAGCCGGCCCTCAGATTGATTCTTAGTGCTGCAGAACTAAATAAAACAAAGGTGGGCACATCGGAGGTTCTGATTGGTGTGCTGAGCCAGAGGCTGTTTCACCATCCACCTCAATCATTCCCTATGTTTCTGAAACTCTGGGGCACAGTTCTCAGGAGGAGGCAGAAGGCACAGCCTTTGGAGGGCCAAGATACTAGCCAATAGAGGCCTCAGGATTAGGGTCTCCCTGAGACTCTGCTGTTTGGCTTATTGTAAGGAGAGATGGAGAGTCAGGCTCAGAAAGGGTCTAAACGAACCCGAGGTAGTCAGATGCCACCTGCCCCTTTCTGCCAGTGCTGGCTCATGTCCCTCACAGCAGCGCCAAGTTGTCTAGGCAAAGTGTCTTCAGCTTAGACATGTCAAGAGCCCTTTTCAAGGCCAGGGGGATGGCAAGTGACAAGACTGGATGTGATAGATCCCAAACTCCTAGCATTTGATTTTTTACTCCATACCACTGAATACACATCCCACTGAAAACACATCCCACTGAATACACATAACACTGAATACACATCCCACTGAATACACATACCAGTTCAAATAACATGAAAATAAGATACCAAAGGGTTTTTCCCTGAAAATGCAAAAATTAAAGGCATAATAACCAAGCCTGGTGAGTAGAAAGCACTGAGTGTCACTCTAAAAATGTGCTCCTCAGCTGTGCAATGCAATCAAAGGAATGTTCCCCAACAGAAGATTGGCTCAGTAAATCATGGTCCATCTCTACGATGAAACACTATGTGGCCTTTAAAAAGCATGAGATAAATCTATATTCACTGGCAGAAAAAAATTGCCTAAGCTCTATTAAATGAAAAGGCAACATGATTCAATTTACATTTGAAATTATATTGAAATTGATCCATGTTCATGCTTGCACATACATTTAATCGAAAGCATATTTGAAAAATGTCTGGAAAACTATTAATAGCAGCTATAGAAACCTCATGGGTGGCTGGTTGGAAAGTTGACCTTTGACCTTTCATAACTCACTTCTCTCCTTTAGAAGTGACAATCACAAATTACTTTATCATAAAAAATACTTTACACAAGAAACCGTGTCACTGATCTCCAGCTGTCCTTGAAGATGGAAGAACCTGTTAGGCTCTAGAGGTTAGGAAAGAGTCAACACTGAGGCCAAAGCCACCTCTCATGACCACTTCCTGTCCATTTCCTTTTTCCACACGGTCTCTCTATACTTTAGTGTGTCATTTGGTTAAGTCCTTAAACAAAAATGGTTGTTTCCATTTTTGTAAAAGTGCTTGAAATCTGCCTTAAGTACTTGTGTTAAAACACACATACACACACACACACACAAACACACAAACACACACACAGTCACATGACACAGACATGCCACCCATTCTTCCCCAAAGAAATAAAAATACATATCTATATAGTGCTAAGGAAAGGTGAAGAGGAACTGGGCTTGGGAGGCAGAAGAGCTCAGATTGCTAAGGAGCTTGGAGCTATCCCAGGCTAAGTAAGGACAATGAGTATCTTAAGACTTAAGGGAGGCCTGGTGTGGTGGCGCACGCCTTTAATCCTAGTGCTCAGGAGTCAGAGGCAGGCGGATCTTTTTGAGTTCAAGGCCTTCCCTACAAGGGAACCCACCATGTTGAAATCACCTGGGCATTCTTGTTCGCGCAGCCGGAGATGCCTCCTTCTCCCTTTCTGACTAGGCAAGTAAAAAGTTTATTTTCCCTTCTTGAGAAGAAAAGTAGACTTTTTATGCGTGTTCACCAGAATAAGTAAATTTGTAGGATAAGACAGTAAACTTTTGGAGCAAGGGTTCAAAGACAGTGTTGATCTGGATCTAAACCTGAGCTCAGCTCTGTCTCAGCAAATAGCAGCAGGAAATGGGTTCTGCAAATGGAGTCTGACTTCAGGGCTGAGCTTTGAGTCTTCTTCCAGAAGCCCCAAAACAATTCCTCTTGGCTAGAGGGCGTGCCTGGTGGGGCACCTGCCTGGAGGATCAAGGCAGGAAGGGGGGCTGTTTAGTGACTCCCAGCTCAGTGTACAGAGGACCCTACCACCTGTGTGCAGAATATGCTGGGACAGGAGCCTTCTAGGACACAGACCTGTGGGTAAGATACCTTTTTACTGACTGGTTTCTTCAGTAATGGTGTAGCCGTCAGGCTGGCAGAAGCCTGGTGGGTGGGTTTCTTCCTAGCCCAGCTCTGTGCCCAGCTGAGAGAAGAACCCCAGCCTGGTCTCTGGATGCCTTTCTGTGACCAGATCCCTAATCTGAGCTTCTAACAGTTCCCTGCCAAAGAGCTTGCTGCTTAACAAAGCTCCTCCCAGACTCTTACTGCTGCTAAGACCTCTCTGCTATACCGGAACAATTGGGGGCTCTGATTTCTCCACAAGGCCATGAAAACTTGTCTTCCCCGGGACTGACTGTGATTACTGAGTGTCACTCCCCAAAGGTCATTTTTTCAATCAGTGTGTGTGTGTGTGTGTGTGTGTGTGTGTGTGTGTGTTTGTGTGTGTGTGTGTGTCGGGGTGGGGGGTGAGTCAAGTATCTTGCCTTCTGTTTTCTTCGTGGATTCACCACGCACAGAACAAAGTCCGCCTTCCCTCCCAGAGTGGCTTGGCTGGAGTGTGCAGGCTTTGGAGCCAAACACAACTTTGGTAGATACCCTCACTCAGTCACATGCTTGCCCTGGGTCACGTAGCTTTCAGAGCTTGTTTGCTTATCTGAAAAGAAAATTCCACAGATTGAAAACTTCTCACCAAACTTTGCTCTCAGCATTTGGTGACCCCATGAAAGCACCTGGGTTCAGTGAGGAATCTACCTGTATCTGAAACTTCATGAAATTCCTTTGAATTACGATTATGATGGATTTTAAAAGTTTTTATAATCCTTTGTAGAATTTTGAATTCTATTTAGGTCAGTTGTACAAAGTATTGAGTTTTGTTTTGTTTTGCTTTGTTTTGAGAGACGGACGGTCTCCCTGTAGCTCCAGCCAACCTGGAACTCATTATGTAGACCAGGCTAGCCAGGATCTCACAGAGCTCTTGCCTCCCAAGAGTGCTGGGATTAAAGGAATGTGCTACCTTCCCTGGGGAACAAAGTTGACTCTTTAATAAAAAGATGTCTATTGCATCTAAAGATGTAATTTTCTTCTTTCTAGTAACTGTGGCTTATTTATTTTATTTTGTTTTTTTGTAGCTTATTTATATCTAATATATTATTTTGAAATATTTTCCCTGAGAATAACAAGTTTATTAAATTTTTGTTGTTTTGTTGAGAGAGGGTGTCTCTGTAGCCCCAGCCTTCATAGAACTTGCTATGTAGACAAAGCTGGTCTTTATCTCACAGAGAGCCTTCTCCCTCTGCCTCCTGAGTGTGGGGATTAAAGGCATGTGGCACCACCCCTGGCAAAAATAGTAAACTTAAAATTGTCTTTTAAGATCTTCAAATGGCTCAGATAGATACCTTTAACAATAGACCTAGAGTCATTACATATTTTTTTAATTTTATGAATGTACTGTCTGCATGCAAGTCTGTGCACCCGTGTCGTGCAATGCCGCAGAGGTCAGAAGAGGGTGTCGGATTCCCCTGGAACTGGAGTTCTCCTGGAATTGGAGTTTCAGATGGTTCTCGGCTGCCATGTGGGTGCTGGGGATCAAACCCGAGTCCCCTGTAAGAGCGGTCGGTGCTCTTAACTGCTAGGCCATTTTTAAAAGAACATTTTAGGCTGGGCGTGGTGGCACACACCTTTAATCCCAGCACTCAGGAGGCAGAAGCAGGTGGATCTCTGAGAGTTTAAGGCCAGCCTGGTCTACAGAGTGAGTTCCAGGCCAGCTGGGGCTACAGGGAGACCCTGTTTCAAAACACCACCCCCCGCCCCCCAAAAAACAAAACAAAAAATATTTTAGAATAGATCGTTCACAGTGCATTTAACGTCTCATTAGTTGCTTTTAATTACAGATTATTTAGATATTATTGCTCATTTCAAATATTTGAGGTAAAATCCATTTTATCATATATTTTCCTTAAAATATCTTTTTTTGATACAGAGTCACATGCAGCTCAGGCTACCCTCAAACTCGCCATATAACTGCCAATGACCTTGAACTGCTAGTCCACCTGCTACCATCTTCCCCGCGTCTGGATTAT